>JAZHYW010053390.1:0-95008 GCA_037355805.1 Ixodes ricinus | reverse complement strand
AAAAAGAGCAATACGTATAAAACCAACGGCAGCTAGCACCGTTCAGTTACGTACTACCGGGGGGCGCTGCTGCGGGAGCTGGTCCTAAGACGTCGTAAGAGGATTAAAACGCACCTTGTCTCTCTCCGGTCGTACTCGGTTGCAGAGTGTGAACGGGCTTATATGTAAAGGGTACAAAATCGAAACTTGAAATATCCACGGAACACTTCGAAACGAGCGTTGCATGATCCACAATATCCGTACATCATAATCACAGGTTGATAATTTCAGCAGTGGCTATAGTTTTGTTCCAGCAACGAATTCTAGCGAACGCTTCAAAATCGATCATCTAAGCGGGAGCGTGCGTCTCGAGATATTTGCCCGTGACGCCGCGCTCGCAACATCACGGGCCCATAAACAGACAAGGGTACCGTAATTACGATCGTCGTCACGGCGCCACCTTTATCGTCAACGCGTTACAATCCTGCCAAGTGGGAATACCCAAGGCATGGTGTACTAGAACTGAGAGGTGTGCCGCAGGCACTATATCGGACACGCTGAGCTGTGGCGCTGCTACTGATGGGCCGGTGACATTGAACATTCCAACGAAACTCGGCCCCCCAACTGCCAGGTGAGAACATTGGGAAATCGTTTTATTAGTTTTAAAATTGCTTTTCTTTCGTTTGGAATATCTACTGGTGTTGGTGAGGTGCTGTCATAAAAGAGACCCACCTCTTCACAAAGAAATGAGCGCTATGATTTTGCTTCCGTGCCCATTTAAGTAGCGAAGCCAACGCCATCCATAGTATATAGAGTTTGGTATAATGAAATGTATTGGACCATTCGTCCACACATTTCATTATACCAAACTCAGCCCCCCATTCATCCATGGCAAATTCCTCAATCACGAACAAATTTTGGACATCAGAGAATAAAGCATTTACTTCCAGAATTGCTAAATCATATTGCATCAGTGGGATTCGACATCACCGCCATTGGAGCGAAGAGACATTTATAGCAGCTCATTGAAATGTGTACATAGCCATTTCTGTACTTTTGCAGGTACTCACCATTGTAGCAACTTAGCATAGTGCATATCTTGTAATTTGTTTTATGATTTTCTTAAATGTGAAGCTGTTGCTGTCTGCTCTGTAGGGGTGCCGAGGGCTCAGTCAAGCTGTAGCATGCAACTTTTCTTCGGCATCCCCAATCGTTCGAAGGTGGAAATGAAGCAATGTTCAATGTTCAATGTTCAAAAATGGCCCCTGAACACTTCACACTATTGCCCGGACACCGCCTTAGACGACAAGTCCCGACAGACTGAGACGACGCTGGCACAACGCTTCTCCATCCTGTATCACCTCCCTTTGACCCGCTTTCGGCTGTCCCTTTTCCTTCGCTACCCTTTCTGTTTTCCCTTCTCCAACACTCGACAACAGGAAGGAACATTTGGGAGGAGAGCCACTTGCGGCGTCTCGTTCTTGACAAGAGTGGACGGACGATCGCGTCGTACATGCGGGGACGCGCTGAAAACGTAAACACGCCTGCATCCCTAATTTTGTTTTCTGGATTTTCTTATATTTGTGTTGGCTCGTGCCGCTTTGTCGCTGATTTTTTATACGTTTCACCTGTTTTTTCTCTATCTTGAATGCAGACAGTCTCGTTTTGTTCTGCCTTCTTTTCATCTTATTTATATTATGCGACGTCATTTACGCTAGTGCGCCGTTTCCACGTGGTGAAAGTAATGGAAACGAAGAACAATGAGAAAAAAAGCGATTCCTAGGCTTAAAACTGCAGAACAATTTGACAGACTAATGAAGAAAAAATGTAGTAGGAAGTTCATTTCACAAAAATAAACAACAAATGCATGCTAAAAGGAACGTCTGTCGCGCAAAACACCTTGCACTAGACGTGTGAAATCTGCGATGAAAAAACGGCATGCCTCCGTCTACGTCCATTTCCATTTGGAAGACGTCTAAAATATAGAGAAGCGTAAAATGAGGATTTCAAGTAATTTGTGCTTCTAGACGGTGTTTGTGTGAACGACTTTTTTCTTAGTGTTTCCTTTTTGTTCACATTCTCAGATGACTTCCGTGTTTACGTATGAGATTGGAAGTGAGGTTCAGTCAGCGTAAACTTCATTTCGAGAACAAGACGGCAATTGCTTCTATTTTACGCGGGCCGAGTTTTAAGAAGAAAAAATCAGTCTCGGTAAACGACCTCTCGTCGTAGCTGCTGCGGAGGGTGCCTATCAGACACGCTAAAGAAAGACTGAACGTCATTCGAGAATAAATTTGGCCCCATGTTTTTGTCGACCCCCAGACACTGCTGTTTCTGTGTCTTCCTTCGCCTAAGTTTAAAATTTAGAAAAAAAATTTGAATTGAAGTTGGTGGAGTTTAGGGCGGCGCAAAAACAATAACCTTCAACATTCGAGGTCTGTTGTACGGAAAATTTATTTTCTTGCATCGATTCTCGTTTAAACTTTCTGTGATTACGACGACCATAACTTATTTTATCAATACAGTTAGAACACTGCCAGAAATCACGTCACAGAAACGCCTAATCTGACCCCAGCTCGGCGATCCTAGGAACCTTACTTGGGTCAAGAAGGTTTTACTCAAAGGTGTTTAGTTAGCTCTAAATTACTTTACTTTTAACTTTCTATTGACTCTTTTTTCTAGTTCTGCCACTGAATTGCCAAAGTGCCAGCCTTCGGCCAAAAATTCAATGTATCAGGATAACCCACACTGAAGCCTTATTCTGACACGTGTTTGGCCATTTAGGCCCAATGTGTCCAGGTGAAAAACCTAACAACCATTTATGAAGCCTAAATCCTGGCATTTCCTCGGAGACTGATGCCCGAAGAACCCAGGTGATCAACCGAACAATCAGGCATTGAAGATTAACTCTAGCTCTTTAACAATCTAAAGCCGAAATAGCCAGACTTTGGCCAAAAAATAAAGTTAAATTTTACCTTTTTTTAGTGCTTTTAGGACCTCAAATTGCTGGCGAAAAAACATATTTTGGCTCGAAAGTAGTTTGCTACCTCGACTTTCAACGATAATGGCGTGTGGTAATCATGTTGTGTGCATGTTTAGACAGCCGGATGTCAGTCAGCTTTAATGGGCGTCTGGTGTCTCAGCTGTAAATGAGAAATTTCGCCAGTGCGGTACACACTCCTAACCTGGGGTCATTAACATGCATCACGCAGTAGTTATACACCACCGCGCGCCGATACAATATGAAGCTTTTGTAGATGGTTTTCGCCGTCCGGCAAAGCTCTCCGTAGCCCACTACGTTACCCGAACTCTACGGTCAAGGCCATCGGCGCGCAGGCGCAGTAGCAGCTTCTTCGTTGCGGAGGTCTTAGCGGAGGAGGCAAACACGGTCTACAAAAATTGCCTAATGTTCATGTATATCCAAACGGGCCAGGGTGGGGACTGAACCTAGGATCCCTAGGTTCTGCAACGCTGAGCCTTTGCTCCACGTGCTCCGAGTCGTGGTGCGCTTACACACTCGGCCGCTGATCTCCCCTGATGAGACGTGGACGAAGGTTCACGTTGATAACTGGCCACTTCCACTGGCCCACCCAACCCCCCCTCGCAAACCCGTCCGTCTCTTAAATCCGCCCCTGACCTGGATCATTCTATCGCTCCAGAGTTGTTATAAATAAGGCCTCAAGAAATAATAAACTGTCACCTGTGGTTGCAGAAGAAGTGGCCTTGTGTCACCTCCACTACAAACATAAAACGTTCACTTTGATCTACAGGTACACTCCCCGTTAAGCGCAAGGACTGTGCTTCTGCTTTCTTCGTACCAGAACTAAACGTGCTAGAGTCGTACACACCTCTCTAACCCGACTTCGTGCATCACATTCGAGCTGGATAATATTCTTTCCGTACTTCATTCTATTAGATCGGATCAGCTAGTGCTCGAGATTCGGTTGTCTGTACAGACTCCCAAGCTACCCTTGCCTCTTTGCGAGTCATCGATCAACACAAGTGGATTCGATGCTATGTTTGTGTACTGAATACTTCAGGAAATTTACAGCCCGACCCGACAGAGGTGGGCCACAGCAATGCGCTTAACTGGGTTCCCGGGCACTGCGGCATTACTTAGACTCCGGCGATTTTATTAGCTATCCAAACTAAATCACATTTTCATATTACACATACTTTTTTCTTTCCGACATGCTATTTATTATCTCTAAATTATTAATAGTATGAAAACATTGCCTGATGATTGTAAAACGCTTATCGTCGAATGAGAGGTGATGCCATAACCTACATTTGAAATTTCCCGAGCCATTCAGTGCTAGGTGACGTCACGTGTACAAATTGCAAGTTGAGCAGGCTGTCAAGAAAAAGCACAGCATCTTGCTTGTTGTTTTTTCTTTTGTGTCTATTCGCTGGTTTCAGTTAACCAGCATTCATTTCGCACCATCAAACGTCTTGTAACATCTAGGGAACAAGCAGCAATGCACCCGATATTGCCCCATATTACGGCATCTGACATCATGTTCTCAGCGTTGCACCGTAGAGCTTCCAGCTCTCTTAGACCGATGATAAAACTTCAATAAACTTGTGAAACAAAAATATCATTGTGAATTGAAAGTTCGGGTGCTAATTCATATCATGTCTAATAATGCGTTGCAGCAAATTTTGAGGCAAATCGAGTGACTATATCAATATTTCGCCGTAGTTTCTCTCTTCGTCTGTGAGAAATTCGCTACGCTAGGATATAAAAGTGAGGATATTCAAGAAATTTACAATTTCCCCGGATGATATGTTTTATATCAAAGAGCTCCGTGACGGATTATCGAGTGTTACCTTGTTCAATGAACACTCCAAAGCGTCTCTTCACTACGGTATGTGGATCTTCATTTTAACTTTTCCGAGGGATTCAGACCTACCAAGATCTATTGACACATTAATTTGCACACTCCGACCGAATGTCGTACTTAAAAAGCAGATTATCTTCTATACATCTCGACCAGCATCTGAAGGCTGCCCGAGTTCTTGTGGTCCAACATATGGAACAGCTTATTCTAATGTGTAGGTATTTATTTCTTGCTTTTTTTAACAGTTAATGCCAGCGGCAGGAGCAGCGGATTCAAATAATTAACTCTCAACCGATTATACATTCAAACGTACTGGGAGCCGTCTCCGGCACTTTAGAAGCAAGCACTGCACGTTCTGCACTATTTCCCCATTGAACTCATATTGCAGAAAATTATTGGCTGTGTGCGACCCAACTGTTTATTTGACATTCGAGAAATGTATGTAAATACGATTGTGTATTCGTGTTCGATGAGATGCAATAGGTGTGTCAGGTAAAAGCTGTTAGTGATGTTTATTAAAAGATATAAATATATAATCATGTCTTTTCACGCCAAATTCGAATGCACATTCCTATTGTAATTTATATAGTTTTCTTACAATTTTAGAGAGTATCCTGGCACTGTGAGGTATGTGCCAAAATCCCCATCGATTGTTCACATAACAAAAACAAATTGAAATCCACGACAGAGTGGTAGCTTGGATGTCTTTGTAGCTTCATATCTTCACCTTGTTGAATTTGTCAGGCTTCAAGTCAACTATTTTATTAATGATATTTTGGTATACTTCTAAAATAAAACAGTTGGAAGAATTGAAACACATTCTTGTGTTTTCTAATGCTCAAAGGTCGTCCATGTTTGAGCACGACAAAAAAAAGATTGGGATTCACGGCTTACTTTAAAATGTATCCATATAAATATACAGACATATGACCAATAATAAAATATTTTGATTGTCATTGAAAATTTGTTACCAACAACTTATCTTTTATCACTCCAAGGATAAATTTTGCATTGAGTATATACGTTAAGCAATTTCTAGCACGCCAAGCGTTGTTCAATGTATTGTTATACCCGTGGAAAAGGCGAGTGAAAATATTTCGGAACAACGAAGAGCCACGAACTCATTAGGGAACCATCACCATTCGTGGTCTCTACCAAAAATAAAACGCAGTAGTTCGATAATTTGGTAGGGTTCGTTTGGAGTCTCTACATTAGAGATCCGTCCAGCCCGCACAAGGCAATTAAAATTAATCATTAGGTGACGAAATGAGAGTATGTAGAAACCTCCGGCACTTAATTTTCTCGCTAGTCGTAGCCCAACATCTGAAAAATCAAGCCCGTTTCTCCTCCACCCCCAACCTCAAGAAAGAATCATAAATGTGGCGATGCTATGGTTTTTGCGGCACATCTGTCGTCCTAATTTTGAGAACGTGCGATGTAAAACTGTCCGTCTCCCGAAATGAAAATTATTTTCAGAACCTATGGGCATCTTTTTGGTCACTTATCTTTATGGGATGGAAATAGGGGGAAAAAGGAGGGGGGGGGAGTAGAGGGGCGTCATGTCCTAATTCTCATTTGGACTAGAATTATAAAATTTCCATTCCGTTATGGTTGGTGGAAAAAATTAGACATCATACGTATCGCTCAGCTTAGAATTACGAGTATGTGCACCTTAAAAGAATGCACGCGATTACAATTATTTTTTTTATAAAATTCGGAGAGTCTATGACAACGAACTTCGAGGAAGGTTTCCCGAAATTCGCTGTTAGATAAGGCTGCCAAAAAGCCATAAACGAATCCGCAAGCTGGTTTTCAGCGAATACTGAGGTGGGCCATGAGACCCCAACATTACGTTTCACATGTGTCGTGCTCATGTAGTATAAAGTTCCAGACTCATTTTAGGTAAAAACGTTTTCATATTTGGCATGTTTATTCACCGAGTATCCCTTGTAGATTGAAGGTAGGTTTTTAAGTGACTTTTCACTTGTATTTCTTTTTTTAAAGTTGTATTATAATTTAGCATGACTAACATTTGTGCGGAAGTGCAATATTGTACGAAATACATACCGTTTGTTTTTATGTGTGTCTGACGCCATGTTGAATTTTGACGTAGCTGAGTTGGGCAAAAATAGCAAATCACTTTATTTGCCGGTTGGAAGGCACTGCGATCTAAGGGGTTCGAGCCAAAAGTCATTTTTGTTTTCTTGGCTATACCTTCTCTATCGTAGTTACAGCTCAAACCGTTTACTTTGGTTTTTGTCGCCCATCCTAACTACGTCATATTTGAACAGTCGCAACCGTCACACGAAAACGTTATATACACCTTATTCCACAAGCGGCGCCGCCACCTTTTGCAACGTCGTCACTTCCAGTATGGGTGAAAAGATTGTTTTGCAATCGTTACGCCAAAAACAATACATTCAGAATATAGGCGTAGCCGTCACCCATGCTCGTTTTGCCTCACCTTTATCTTATTTTATTTTATTCACTTTATTTTACTATCACGAAGGCTGAAATGTTTCATTCGTTTTTCGTCGCCCATACCGCACATGTGTCTACCAGGTGGCTGGCAGACGAAAGTAAACGAAAAACTACCTATAGACCTTTTTTCGCTTACTCGCGTCCCCAGCCACCTGGTATCCGGTATGAGCGACGAAAGAAAAATAACAAAATAATTCATCCTGCATATAGTGAAAAAAAAAAATAGAGGGGAGAAAAACGAGAATGGGTGACGCTTATATTCTAAATGCATTCCATTGGCGTGGCAACGGCAAAGCAATGTTTCCGCCCATACTGGAAGTGAGGATATTTCAAGATGGCGGCGGCCTTGTGAAAAAGGTCCATATTTAGTTTCACTTCAAGTCCGAGAGTAGCCGACGCTACGAGCTGACGAAACCAATCCAACTGCGTCAAAAATGCACCATCACGTCACTCGTTGTCTTTGTGCCCACGGCTAAATTAATCGCGCGGCAAAAAGGAGACAAAAAACGCATGATCGCGGTGCACTTACTTATGGGTGATTGGCTTTAGTCGCTGATGGCGACTATGTAGTAACGCAATCTGTACGCACTGACAGCATCCCAAAAAATCTAGAAATTATTGTCGTGCGTGGCCAATTTCTTTTTTTTTATTATTAATGAAAAATCGCGGACAAGCTTTTTCTCTGGGCAAATTCCCCGAGTATTCCGCTCGACGAAGGTGCGCGCACGCGGACGGATCAGCGGAGTGGTTCCGGATTACAAGTGCAGTCTCAAGCTGCCGCTGCCTCGGATGAACTATATACGTTCGGCAGCTGTTTGTGCGTGATGGACCGTTCACGATCTGGCGCCGTTGGAAATACAAATTCTTCGGCAGGTCAAAACTGTTTATACTCCAACGTCTAGAGGAACGCATACGCGAGCAAGCGTAAAAACGACGCGTGGCCACCGCGATGTCTCGCGCAGCGTATTTTCATTTCCTGGTCGGTACAAATCACGCGAACGGTGTGTGTGCGCGTGGTTCGTCCGTGTTCTGTGGTCATGCTTCGAAGCAGCGATTTGGGGGAGTGGTTAGCAGTTCTAAAATAATAAAATGATTGGGATAACTAGTGCACACCAGCGTTTATTTTCTTCGAAATGGCGCACAAACGTCGATTGGAAAAACAAAGAATCGCAATATCGTGAACGTCGAAGATAACCTCCTGGCAGGTTAACCAGAGTCAAATCTACTCCGCTAAATCCATTGATGGAAGCATCGCTTCCATGAATAGATTTAGAACACGACACTATAGAGTTATTTTTTATAGTGTACTTTTTTCTTCATTGTAAAAATCGTCGCTCATGTATTGCATCATTAAGGATGTCTTTGAGCTGAATAAATGAAATGAAATGAAGTAATATAAATAAAAAATAAAACACGTTTTTCCCGCAGAGCACTCTCAAAGCTACGCGTCGTTTGCTACGGGCCGACTTTTTTTTTCGCCTGGATTAAAATTCGTGGTCGAAACGTCGAGAAAAACTTTATTCGTTAGCTTTTCAACCCACCGAAGAATAACACTATATCACATTCCTGCCTCAGCTAGCGAAATAAAAGGAAATAAGAGAAATATGAATGTCGATCTCATGCATTCAACCGGGCGAATGAATGAAAATGGCGGCCCTCCCTCAGCACATCTGGTAGCAGCCGGGAGTTCACGCGCATGAGCTCGCGCCTCTGCACTCTGCACCGCGGGCTGATTCACTCATTCTGGAAGGAGGGCGTTACGGCGACGAGATCATGAACTGGCCCAACTCTCCCAATACACGACTCTGCCACCTGTAGAAGAAGGAATTTACATTACGAATCAAACATTTTATGAACGGCAGAAGTCATTCACCGAAGGCAAACCACCAATGAAAGTTTCGAGACTGGACGTAGGGTGTCCAAGGAGCCTACAAATGCTCTTTATTACAAAAAAAAAGAGCGTCGACACCACGCAGATGTTCTTCCCTTCAGGGGGTCTCTCCAGTGACGCTCTTGATCCAGTCCACCTGCGTTGCGACTTTGGAAAAGACAGACGGATGATTGGGCGCACCGCAGGTCGTGCCAAAGGATGTGACTCCGGCCAGCACATAGTGGCCATCCGCTCTCGGACATTGCAGGGGTCCTCCAGAGTCGCCCTGGGTACCAGACCATGCGTGTTTAAGAAAGTACCTTGTAACGGAGCACTAACTGGACCAACAATATTGTTGCATAACCAAACATTCTGCATATGGCGTAACGTAAAGTTTGCTATGGTCACTGACAGAGTGACAACGTCAGTGGATGCCTGTCGAACGCCCGGCCTCCAGCAAACACATCGTGTATTCTGCCGTGCTTTGGTTGCGCCGCGCGCTCAAGGGGCACGAGTCGCCCAAGTTTTGTCGAAGGTTGGGAAGATCGCGCTGTAGGCAGCACAACTGAAGTTCCTCCCAGCCATTTTTACCTTGTCTGTAACTATAAGTTGCATCTTGCTGGGCTTTAGAAGGACGACCAGACGGAATCTGGAACCACTATATCTCAAGGTTATCCTCATCCTCAAGATACTGTGTCATTGCTACGACGCATATCGCCACCATGCTGCACTGGTGCGACTCTAAACGCCTGATCAGTGCTTTTAACTGCAGATTTGTTCTAGTATTTTTGTTATTTCGAAGGTTCTGCAGCACCATGACGTGCCCTCTCCTGATGAATTTCTATAAGCCCGGGATAAATTCGTATTACCCACTACCAGAAGATAATATACCCGTTTTTTTAATGCATGTATGTCCTGATTGGGAGAACTTATTGGCATCCCATCCCCCCCCCCCCCCCCATGGCTGAATAATTTTTGAACGCAGAACGCACACGTCTCGAAGTTCATAACCTGACAAAGAAGCCGTATTTATAGTCTTCCTATTATTACGGCTGTGATGGTGCCTTTTGTTTACGCCACTGCATTAAAGTGGCAGCTTTAAAGGGCCGACCAACCTCAAGAGCCGCGTAAGCTCGAAATGTGTAGGCCGGTCAGTCCGTATTCTCTAAATGATCTTGAAAGAAACGGCGACCGGTGCCAGAGATGGAACCCTGTTCACCAGCGTGGAAGCCGAGTACATTGCTCACTGAGCTACGGACCCAGCACGCAGCAACGGCAGGAGCAAACGCAGGTGGTGTCAGAGAGCGCGCGGAGCGGAGAAGCTCGAAAGGGCGCAAGAAAGAGCGGAGCAGAAAGAGGTGGTCCAGAAAGAGCTCGCGGAACGAGGAGGAGAAAAAAGGGCAGGAAAGCGCGTTTTTTTTCTCTCTCTCTTGGTGACCCAGAAAATTTAGCCCAACGGCTTTGTATCCAGTTGGTGCGGACGGGAAGCGCGCGCAGCGTGATAAAGGGACAATCGGGTGACGTAATCCGTTTCTATACAGAACCCTGCTCCTAGGCACCACCTGAACTCACACCACCACCCATCCCAGGTGCTTAAAGACTAAAGGGTGATCCTGCCTTAGGTAGCACCCAAGCTGAGGGCACAACCCATCCTATAAAGCTACAGAATTTAAACGCGCTTGGCAGAATGACCAAACAAGCCGCCAATTTTTCAGCAACAAACAGCCTCTGTAGTATTTACAGTAGCCGTAGCACACTCAAGATCAAGAGATTGTGCAGGAGACACTCTAGTAGCCGCGCCGTAACAACAAACAAAAACGCTGCGAGTCGAATTTTTTGAAGCTATGCATCTGAGCAGAGCGCATGGCAAAGCCACCTATAATCGGTTACAGGTTACGGTCCAGGAGGTGCTCCGTCCCCAGCACCCGCTCGTCGCGTTTCACCACATCCTCTGCTGCGCGTGCGACGAAGTGTTATCAAAAACAGGAACCTCGTGTTCAAGGCTCTTAACATGTTAAGAACCTACTTGATTCTTAAACTGTCATAGACTGTAATCTTGGAAACTAAATTCTTGTGTAGGCCGGAGAGAGCTCACCGAGCACGTTGATTTTCCGACATCCTTGTAACCGGCGCAAATCATTGCGTCCTCGTTATCCACCGAAGCGATGAGCTGACTGCATTCTTCGAAAGAAATGATAGGCAAGTCCACCTTCTGCAGGGTCGGAGCAAGAGCTTGACCATCTGCGCAAAAAAAAGGTCAACAATTTTGTGTTTACACCAGACATATATCCAGCGCGTCCCACGTTAGTCTAGCCTACGTTTTTGCGTAATTTTTGTGTCACCTTAAGACGCTCTTATGTTTCATCAATTTCTAACGATTCTGGTATCATATCCCTTTCCTGAGACATACACAAAGCGTAATAGCAAATTAGACGTTCAGTATTTAGGTATGTGGTAAGTACGTCTTCTTTTGGGATGTATCAATACTGTTTCAGATTGAGATATATGAACATTAGCCAGCGCAGTACGACTGCACTTCTTGTTGCCTTTTTTAGGCGCACAAACGTCATTCAGAGCGCCGCAGCGGTGGTCGTAAAACACTTTCAGCCTTTCCACTCTGGTGAAGAAGAAAGAGCAGCGGAGCTGTAGCTTCTGTTCTCGGCGGTGGCTTTCCAGGCGAGCGATCTGCTCTTTCTCGCAATAGAATCTGAAGTGCTCGACGCACGCGGCGGTTGCGGACCCATTCGCGCTGCTGCGTACGTCGCCGCTGCTTCCGCACCCGGTCCTCTTTCCCGAAGGAAGGGCACCCGGTCGACCCATCGTGAGTCCAAACCGAAACTGATAAGAGCGTAGAAACGCACGTGACGCGCGCTACGCTCGTCACGTGCGTTTCTTCTTCGTCGTGTTTTCTGCGCTGTTTCCGATGATGAATCCCCACCAACTCGTCCAACTATCCATTCTTCTTTGATAGCTGGAAAGGTTGCCGCCATCTATGAGCGACGGCGGCAACCAGACTGTTTGCCGCTGTCGCTTATAGATGGCACGTAGGTTTGTGTAGACATTTTCTTGGTACCGGACACGATCCTGGGGAACCTAGTCCTTAACAGCTCCGGTGTAAAAAAGATAACGAAGGAAGGCGAGAAAGCGTCTTGCCAGACATGACATTGTTGAGCGAGGTGCGACAGTGATGGCGAATTTTACTGGTCGCTTTGGAGCGCGCCGGGATCAGTACATCAAATCCGATATGGAGCACGCGCAGCGTACGGAGGCACTCCGCCTCCAGATCCCAAGTGAAACACGACCACTCCTCCGAGATCGGCGGATGCCTTGCCGTCATTCACCTTTCCGGGAATCCCGGATCTCGAAGCACATGCTTTCCGAATCGCGGCGCTAACACGTGTTCAACGCACGCAAAAAGTTAATCATGATGTGAAAGATGCGTGTCAATAAGCGATGCGTATCAGCGCAGCCCACTTGCCTCTTCATCGGAATACTCGCGAACGGTGTCCAAGTACGCCTCGATTTTCGGCCTCATCTGCGGAGATCCGAAAAGGCAGTTGAATTCATGCGGGACATACAAGCAATCCTGGTCGTCACTGCTACTGGAGACGCCGCTGCTGGAGAAGCTGCTCGAGCAACTTGACGACGAACTGTCATGAAGCAGCAGCAGCAGCAGCAGTAAAGTTGGCGGGACTTCGCTTGCGGTCATTAAGAATGCTTCCGAGGCGAGACGTCCCGCGAGAAAGCTAAGTGTGCACGCCGAGGGCTGGCCAAGCTGCCTTCCGGTCGGATCCGCCACAATCGGAGGAGCGACTTTTATTGGTATCAGGATCAAAATCAGGAGTGGGAGGTGATAACAAATGACGAGTGGAACACGTCCGTCTCGATCCCGTTGGCCCAGTGAAATAGGCATGCTTCAGGAAAGTCTATTTTGGCGCGCTCCAAAACGACCTGTGGAATTCGCCATGAGATGGAGGGAATGACAGCGCGTCGGGAGCACGGAACGCGGAACGCTGTCAGTTTATCCCTCTCATCGTTGCTCCTCATCGTCGTCCCTCTACCCGGCGACCACATAGGTTTTTTTGAGTTCGAACAACGCCGGATTTCGCAGGAAAGAGGCGCTACTATTGCCTCCGCAAAAGAGAAAACGCTGACTGTTATAAGGCCAACGACTTTTACCCCTTGTCATATGACGACTTTTCCAACGCGAACATGCGCAAGATATTCACTGAGATTAAAAAATAAATACAGACTGTTGACTGTAGTCCCCCATCCGGTGGCGGTACAGGTCTGATCCTGGAACGTTTGGTCCAACTCAGGAAGGCAGATGGGCATCACATTCTTATCTACACCACTAAAATCCAGTGGCGTCTCCAGCTTTAAGAGCGCGAAGTCGTACTCCAATGTCGATCTCACAAATTTTGGATGTGTTGTCACCTCCGTTTATGAAAGAAAAGAACATAAAAAACGCGACTCAGGAATATAACCAGCGAAAAGAACAAGAAACATATTAACTTCGATTTCTGTTTTTTTTTTTTAGATAGGGGAAGTGGGAAGCGAGTGCAATTTGAAGGTTTTATATCGGCTTTTAGTCGGTTGATTAGAGTTTGACATTTAACTAGTTTCAGAGCAGTTAAGCCTACATGTTTAACTTTACAACGGGATCCTTACGTTTTGCTTCGTTAGGGTTTTAGGGGTGATTACCGCACTATCATAGCTTTAAGAAAACGGGTTCTAATTCAATAAGTGTCTCGATACGTGAAATCAGACTTGTGCCTATCTCAAATACTCTACTTAACATAGTCTATTTCAAATACATTTGGTAGTACTTCGAAATCTTGCAAATGCATTTTGTCAAGAGTATTTGCTAGTCTATCTTAATGACATTTCTCACTATCATGTGCTCGGTAACTCGAACACATTTTTCAAGCTTCGAAAATACTTAATCGCTGGCAAAATCTGCGGAACTAGAGGATCGGCAGACTCCATGGACAAGCTGAACCGATTACTAGACTTGGAGGCAAGAGGACCCGAACACAAGAAAGGAAACCAGCCACGAGCAAAACGCAGTCTCTGAATGCAAACAAAAGACCGATTGGATAGCCCAAGTACGCCCGATTTTATGTGTTCTCCTTTTCCTTTTTTAAGTTGTTTTTAAATGGCACATTACGCTTGGACCTAGCAAAATGCTGGTGGCGTCATCGGGATTTTATCATATTTTGTGTGAAGCTAGAATGGCTCCGTCAGCGGAAGCTTGTGACGCCAACGCTTGGTACGGTCACAATAGACCATCTTCAGAAATTGCTCGGTTCAGCAGGCTCTGGTATGAAAATGAGCGAACATGTTTTTACGTTAGTGCAAGTACACCCTCGGTCAGGGAAGCTAGATCCCGCTGGCTGTATTGAGCTGAAGTGAACTAGATGGGGCTTCCCCACAACTGCATTGTGTACCTACTGTGAATTAAATTTGCCCCCCAAGCTAGTTCAAATCGCGTTTCTTTTGTCTACTTCAAACTGCGCTCACAGTTTCATTCTCAGGATCCTCCAGTCCAGTTTTCCGACAGGTGGACCACGAGATTGAAAGCGGTGTAGTGGACACATTCTTGTGTTGCTTGCGCTTCCTCTTGACGTTTCTAATATGTTTTTGACAGATTTGAAGGTACAGACGCCCGTTTTCGTCCTTCGCTGGGGAGACAAAATACTGGCTCATGGTTTTTGATCAGCGACAGAGGCTGCTTTCCTCTAGTCGATGTTTCTCCTGCGGTGCTCGTTGTGTCATTCACTCATACTCATCATCAAATCTGACTGGCTGATCAACTTCTTGTTCGGCAGTTAGGGATATGCCATGCCCGGACTATGCGTCGAGTCTGCCGAATCGCTTCAAAGATATCGAATGAACTTATTGTGGAATGCGTCATAAGCCGAGTCTACCGCCGAACTAAAGCACTTGGCAGGTGCCATGTCTACAATACATGAGTCTCGTGTTGTGTCCTAGAAATATTTCGGCACGCATTATGTTGCATATCCCGAATTATTTAAGATTAAACTTCAATTGAAGTAGATAAGGCGCTTCTTGAAAGTCATAACGATGACAGCACAATGTGATTATAAGCAAAGTTATCACAAGTAAGCACCCCTTTGATTTATTTTTCCTTATATTACCAGCATGCAATCTACTTGCCGAGTACCTTCGAATGTGATTCAATTAATTTTTCAAAGTATTTGTCAAGATAGTTCGTAGTAAAAGTAACTGAAATTCTACACTACATGCCATCATCAAGAGGGTATTCAGTATCTTAACTTAAATACAATTGTTAAGTACTTAGCGCAACACTGCGTGGAAGTAATTCCTCTTACTTCTGAAACCGCAAGTTTTCTTTCGTTCGGATCCTGCTGGCCAAAGTGGTATTTCTCAACTGTGACTGAATAGCTAGATGGAGGCGAAGATCTGAAATAAAAATGCAAACAAACACTGACGTCAAAGAAAAAAGCAATTAGGACATTGGATGAGCAATAGAGGAGGGGGGTAGTAAAGCGACGTCATAAAATACTGTTTCATGGCTCCCTTAAAATCCCAGCACACTTTTTAAAAACAAACATCGAGTCACCTAAAATATATACGTCCTAATTTATGTCAAGCATGCACCGTGCTAGTCTACGTCACCTGCCGGATGTCAGCGCGTCGCGCTGATTGGACACGAGTACGCGTCAGAGTTCGGCTGGGACTCGTGATCAATCAGTGAGAACACGAATCCCAACCGAACGCAGCCGCAGCACTTGCGTCCAATCAGCGTGACGCGCTGGCCAATGAGGAACGTGGAGACAGTCGTGCATGGGGAATGACTAAGCTGACAGTATAATTAGGCGAGCAAAATGTCAAGTGTGCAGGGACAATGCGCACGACGTTTAAAATGTTTCGTAGTTCATGCGCATATCGAATTTTATCGGCCTCAATCCGAACTTCAGCGTTTTTCATTCGCCGGATTTTTTTTTGCTCCCGTGATTCAACGTGACTCCGTGTTCTGCCTGAAAGTGAACTCTGCGACATTTTTAGAGGCCTGGGGTTGCACTCATGTGCAATAGATGGAGTATTCTTATGTATACATCTATCTTTCCATCGTCAAAGAGCCAGCCAGACCAGTTTGGCACACGCCATGTCCTCGATCGACAGGGTGCTCACGCCGCACGGTTACAGGCTCGACAGCAAGCTGGGCGACTTCAAGGCCCGCTTTCGCTAAGACCGCCGCCCGGCCAACGCCGGCGCCAACCCTGGTGCCCCAACACGGAAATGCTGCACTCCCGGTGTCGCCGGAAATTCGGACGGCTCGTCTGCAAACCCGGGCACGCGGATTGGAACCAGGACACTTTCCTGAGCCAATGAAGGTTATCACTATTATGATTACTATTATTATTTTTTATTGTCATTATTTTATTATTCTTATACTATTATTCGTGTTATCATCATCACCATCATACATCACAGCACTCTAAAACGATGCGACAACCTTGACGCGTCAACATAGGAAGCTCAAACTTTTACCGAATGGGCATTCAGTTGGTAGTCTGGGTAAAAAAATCTAGAGGCAGAGCTTCTTTTACTTTTTTATGAAAACTAGATTAACAAATTTGCAAAGGTCAATAACGGACGTCGCAGACCACCGAGTTAAGGCCCGTACCAAACAGGACACTTCAAAAATCGTGAGGCGACACGAATCCGACAATAAGACGTGCTGCAATCCGCTTCCATCCGTGTTTTTTTTTGTTTTGTTTTTTTGCGGGGTGAAGATTTTTTTTGTTACATTTTGCGCGTATTTTACGGGTACCTTGAGCATGCTCATCACGAGGGTCCGGACAGACCACTCACAAGCCCTGTTGGCTCCCGGTCAATCGCTCAAGGCCTCCGCTGCTCTTCGAGGTCCCGAAAACGGGAAAGGGAAGGGCTGTGTTCGAAATCTTACCCAAATAGATCCGAGCTACTCTCCGGCGGGTCGTGCCACGTGATAACACAGATAGAGCGACGCTGGACGCGGAGTAAGGTTTTCGAACGCAAAGGATACAAAACCCTTACCCTGGAGTAAGATCGAGTAAATTTTGGAACACGTCCAAGGATACGAGTGCCCGGCAGAGCAGATGGACAGCATTGGCAGGTGGCGTGTGACGTCAAGTCTGACGAGCACCGAGGTCACCGAAAAGCGGAGGAAGCGAGGAGGAAAATCGTGATATTGGCTTGGTGGTGTTCAAACAGACATCGAACTGCCGGACTGCCGGACGCTTCAACTTCCACGATTTTTGCCGGAGTCCTGTCGCCTCACGATTTCTGAAGGGTCCTGTTCGGACATGCCTTTAGCGACGGTAGAGAGCCTGTACTGCAGAGAGTTTGCAACTGCTCGATCGCGGTACGTGGTTTACTGACCGCGTTTGCAACACGAGCTACGAGGGGGCGCCGAAAGCGCTGACAGTCTGCGAGCGTCTGCCACCTTTCCGCCTGACTTTCTCTCGTCACCACGCAACAACGCACCGTATGCAACACTTAGGATCTCCTCTGAGGCGATGGTTGTAACTTCCGGCGCCATCTCCAGATAAGCCTAGCCAACAAATAACACTTTCGTGTCTGCTCGCTTCGTCTTTCGGGATATGGCGCCACAGAGCCACAACCATCGCCAACTCGATCGCTGGCGAACGCATTTCGCCGATGAACCTGGCAAGTTTGTTCATCTAATTTATAGAAAAAAGAAAGAAACTTCAAAATGTTGTTAGGTGGGACCCACCAACTCCATGCAAATTCGGTGAAAGTTTGGGCTTCCTATATGGCGACTTCACTTTTTCCGCCACGTTTTACCCCACTAGCATAAATTTTCGCTACCCGATGCATGCAAAGACAGTTCGAAGAGTGTAAAATTACAACCAACTCTGAAGCGATCTGGTTTAATCCTGTCCCTATAACAGCCCGATTGCACTGTCCTTTTTTTAAATTTTAGCGATACACATTGTATTAGGATATGCCTCACGTGTTTGTACAATGCCCGGCAGTTAGGATGTATTCCTTGTTGATGACGGAGCCACCGCAGATGTGAATGTGGCCAGCTCTCCGTTGGACAAAAACCTGCCAGGGAAACTCCAGAGGGGCGGCGTCTTCGCCACCCACGATCTGAGTGCTCGGACCCTGGGTGCTCGAACCCCGTACGCCGCAGTCTTCGTGTCGCAGCGTCGAAAAAAAAGAACAAAACATTGCCCGTGAAACACATTTGTTGTATGCACAATCTGGCATACTGTAAATCAGAAAATTAATCACTTGTTGTTTTGCGAAACCTCTTAGTATAAGAATTTTCACCATCCGTCTATCAGTCCTCGAGTGAATTTTTTTCGTTAATTTTTAGAGGAAGCCTTGGCGTCACGTGCAAGTTGAAAATACATAAATATATCCTGTATTTCCTTTTTCTCTGCAGTGCAGTGTTTAGTCAATAACTACATTCATAGTGACCACCATGTTTCTGTTTTGCCTTTTGGACGATTAGTGTTTACAATGAAACACTTTACATTACCAAGCGTGAAATGAAAATTCACACGTACATCTGTGTCCGACGTCAGTTTAATGTTTTATAGATACTTGAAAATTAGTAAGAAACGTATTGACCCGCGTGCAATTATATGTGAAAACAAAATCTTCTAGACTCGTTTGCCACCTGTGGGGTCGATAAAATTAGCATGGCTTTTGTTTTCTTGTGAGTTTCTTTTTTTGCGCGCGATTATAAAATAGGTATTAATAAAAAAAATGATATTCATCATATGCCAATGTATACGTCTTAATGACTTTATAAAAAGGCCATATGATCCTTATTACGTTTAATGTTTTCTTATTTTATTCCCTTACAAGAGTTACTCATCCCTATTCTTATTAACGTTAAGCGCACATAGTTGACTCTTTTTGTATCAATTGAAAATAAAACTATTCATGAAACAGTATCCACTTTGAATTTCCACTTACCAGAGGCCGACGCAGACGCACGAGAATTAACACACTGATATAAAGAATAGAATTGAAACGGCGACCACCATTTTTGAAGTTAGGCACGGAAACTCTGTCTCGCTGGGTCAAGAATATCAAAGTGCAAGATTCGAATTCTGTTTGAAACTTTGAATCGTGAAAGATGAGTCCGGTAGTTGAAAAGCGAGACACGCGTCGAAGTGGTTGCTAACGAGTGCTCCGGTTACAGTTGGTACTTATATACACACACGATGTAACTGGTAAATTCTGGATTCTCTTCCTAACTTGTCAACAACTATGCCTCTACCAACCAGTTTTTGCTTGTTTTCTTTTTGCTTTTTTTCTTCATCCGAGTGCGAGCGGGCGTACAGAAAGCAACAGGTGTCAGAAAGCAAAGGAGGAAGGAGAGAGACGGAGTTTAGGAAATAAAAAATAAATTATGTTGAATGTTTTCTAGCGCTAAAAGCAGCGCCGGCTTGTCCATAAACAAGTGTCACTTTAATAACAAGCGTGATAGATGATTAGATGATGTTGTGCTTCAGCCCAGTGGCCCTACTGAAAACCAGAGGTGTCAGCGAGCAAAGAAAGAAATATAGAGTTAGAGGAGAGAAACAAAACAGACACTATGCGTAATGTTTGCAGCGTTAAAAGCAGCGCCGACTACTCCATAAAGGAGTGTCACTTTAATAACCGGTTTGATAGATGATTAGATTATTTTGTGACTCCTCACAGCATGCGAAAAACAACATCACACAGAGCGATCACCTGACAAACGGATGCAATAACAACTGCCAGGTGTCGTGTTGCTGTATACGCGCCTACAACCCCACACCGGTGGCTGCGTAGATTTCGTGCAAGCAACAAATAAAAAGACAGAGAAACGTTCCAATTCCTAAAAAAAAAGTTACGTTTGTTTCGACACGTACCCGACACTCCGTGTTACTTGAAGCCCGACCCCTGCCGACGCACGGATCCAATGGAGCCATTCCAGCGGCGACAAAAGTGCCTCGTCACGGCGCTCGTTGCCTCTGTGCGTTTACTACTGCCGACTAAAAGTAATCACGCGCGGGGAATGCTCCGCCAACTGCGCTTTCGTCCACTGTAGGGAGCGTAGATAGGCGGATACAAGGATAATTTTCTGCAGAGAATTCAAATCTATACGTAAGGCCACCACCTCCTGTCTATCGCTGCAGTATGCCGCGGGTGTCCATGGGCGGCGTACCAACCGGGGGGCAGGGGGCGCTTGCCCACCCCCCAGCTCTCAGAGTGGGGGGGAAAGCAGGCACGTGCTTTGCCCCCCTCCCCCGAAACAGCCGCCACTGGGCAGGGCAAACACTGTCCGGTGGCGCCCGTGAAGATACCAAGGGCACCGCCCCCCGGCTTTGGGGGGGTGGGGCTCTGCGTCTCCCCCCCCTCCCCACTCAAAAACAAGTTGGCAGGCCACTGGTGGTGTCCACCTGGCAGCGTCGAATGTTATTTTGTATGAAGATAGCTGCTTGGCGCGTTTGGGTCGGTTGGTGCCTTCATGTATTATACTGGGTTGGAAGTAGTCTCTGGCAACCCGCGATTCCAGGTGACGTGCCTCGTGTTTCTTGAAAGAGGATAGCTATGGGGCGGTTACCATGGTCCGAAGGCACTCGTCTAATTCCGCTGCGTTAGCACGGAGGCTGCGGCTATTCCATTGTAGAAACCAATTGCGCACATTCATTGCTGTGGCAAGGTGGGGGGCGGGAGATATCATCTTGGCCTCGTGCCGTCCTTCCGAGTGTGCTCTCAAGGTTCCCTAGCTTCTTCATGATTTCATTTAGTGTGTATTTCATGTTGCTGAAGCGTTCGGCATAGGCATTGAGTTGCCTCCCTTGTTTCTGTACGTTGCTGACTGTTGTGTTTAAGATCCGTTCGTAGTGATCCATGCGTGTTGGGTCGGTGAGCTAGGTTGCCTCTCTTGTCTCCGTACGCTGTTGTTAACAGTGATGCTTCGGGTCCCGCCGCAGTGATTAAGTCTTGTCGGGGTTGGCGACCTGGACTGCTGCCGTTGCTGGTGTCCGTTGCCATGGCTGCGATAAGGGTCTCCCGTGTTGAGGTGTCTGGGCTCGACGTGGAGCCTCCTGTTGCTGCTGGCATTTCCTCTCCTGCTGCCTTTTCTCGTGCAGTCGCTTGTTGCTCTAGTAGTTCCTTGAGCTGCTGTGAGGCGTCGTCGATGATTTTACGCATGGCTGCAATCCTTTGGTCAAGTGTAGCACTCGACGGAACGGTAGATGCCAAGGCAACAGTGACATAGTCTTTCTTCGTACTCCTGAATTTCGCTGACTGGGGTTGGGTGGCTACTCTCTGTCCCCGGGAGGTTGGGGAAATCTTCCGTGCGATGTGGTGGAGGTCCGGAGCTAGCCGTGTGCCGTCTCGAGCGACTGCGGGAACGGATGGTCAACTCTGTCTCTGTTTTTCTGAAGACGTCGTTCTTTTTCAGGGCAGGATGCATCTGTCGCTAGTGACCATCCTCATCGCAGGTGACGCAATGTTTGATGTCCGTTGCGCATGCCTGTTCTGCATGGTAAAGGCCGCATTGACCGCATACCTCACCATTCGGGCAGTGCTTCTGCATATGGCCTTCACCGTGGCACGTATAGCAAATGAGCAGTCGAGGAATATATAGAGACACCCTGCAGAGTTCACTGTAGTACTTGACATATTTAGGTAGCAGCGGCGTGTCAAAGGTAATGAGTTCGCGGTAGCTTGAGCCCATTCGTTTCGCCTCCAGAATAGTATATCTTGCTCGCAGCGGAGCACGCCGGTCAGGTCGTCGTTGTCTGCAGTCAGATCCAAGGCTATGACGCCCTTGGACGTGCCGCTGCCATGCATTTTACGGGCGTCAACTAGAACTTGTCCTAGTCCGGGAACGGTTATGGCGCTCACATTGCAAAGTATGTCCGCGTGTTGTTGGTTGTACTATCGTGAGCAATATGAGAGGGAACAGCGGGAGCGCGTGCCAAATAGCCTCGAACCCTACCCGTGGCGATACGCTGCGGCAGCTCTTGGAAAGAAGGGGAGAGGGCGGCGCACTTTCCTCGCTGCCGGCACCCCCCCCCCCCCTCATGCTGGCAGCTTACTTTTCACGCGGTATAGTTCATCGCCGACTACTAACGGCGATAACGTCTTGATACCACACGGCTTGTGTAATAATGTTTTGTCTTTTTTTATATTGGCAGGCATCAATAAAACTGTTTTCATCTCGTTGCCGTGAGCTTTTTCAAGTTCCCAAAGCTATCAATGATACGACGTATAAAAGCGCCTTGCAATGTTCATCGTTATCAGGTGCCTCCCGAGAGGAAAGCCAGCATTGCGGGGGTGCCGGCAGCAGACGAAAGCGCACCGCCTTCTCCAGCTTCTTTCCAAGAGCTGCCGCAGCGTATCGCCACGGGTAGGGTTCGAGGCTATTTGGCACGCGCTCCGCTGTTCCCTCTCATATTGCTCACGATAGATACGTAGTCACAGCGATGGTGTTTGTTCAGAGGTTCGTTTGGGTGGTGGCGTATTCCGCCATCTTAGGGACCGGAGCTGTAGCGCGAAGCAATTCATGGAGCGTAGCCTTTGAGATCGCCGTTACGGGTGTCGTTCCTTCGTGCGTATGACAACCACTGTACGTTGTAATTGTGTGCGTTCGGTATCCACTTTGCGTTGGGTTGCTGGGCGGCCGCGGCGGCGCGCGCCGGTGCCATCTGCCACGGTCCATGCTGGCATCGGTCGCAGTCGGCATTTTCTTCGACGTCTTCGTAGGTGGTCGGCTCCGTGTCGATGCGCACGTCAACAAGCTTCCACTTCTTCTTCTTTCTTCCGATTTATTTCTCGTGTACTCGCTCTGCGAGTAATAAATCGGTCTCCATAGGGGCCGCCATGACGCTAGCCCGTAGGCTGCGCAGCCATGCTCGTAACCAAGCCTAGCTGACTGAGCTAGGCCTATGCACCGTCCGGGGAAACTTTCCGCCGTGGAATCTACAAGCTTCGATATTTCGCAGCATAAATTTTCAGGCAAAGTTCCTTATCGGTTAGCGAGTAACCACGCCGAAATAGGTGACTCCGGAAGCACAGGGACCGTACTCACCAAAATTCGACGTTCGGAGCGATGCGAAAGCCCGACCGAAAAGTTCGACGCTTGCAGCGCCGTCTTCAATAAAAAAATTAATAAAAGACGTTTACAATTCTCGGTATCGCGAAATTAGAGCGCAGCTCTTGAGGAGGAGGAGGGGAGGATACGGAGGGGAAGGAATGCCCCTCCTCCTCCTTCGTACTCTCCCTTCTTCATCTCCTCCTCCCCTCCAATTTAGCGGGAAATATTTGCTAACTTTCCCCGCTAAATTTAGCGGGAAATTGATGTCAAGTAACCTCAACAGAAATTCAGTTTCCCCGCTAAATTTAGCGTTGCTGTCAGCGTCGCCGTCGGCGTTGGCGTAGCGGCGCTAAATTTAGGGGAAACTTGACGTCAAGTGACCTCAGCACCAATTCAATTCGCTGCTAAATCAAGATTTAGCGAACAAATTCAGTTTCTCCTCTAGATTTAGCGAGAAATTGACGTCACGTGACATCTAGACCAAATCAATTCCCTAAAACCCTCCTCAAGAGCTGCGCTCTAATTTCGCATTACAGAGATTTGTAGACGTCCTTCATTTTATATATACATATTTTTAATAATTATTTACGTCTATACTGTATTGCATGAAACTCTCAGTGCTTGCTTTCCAGTGCTCACATCAACGTCTAGGAAACAAGTATAACGGGTCAAAAATCTGACATTTTTGAAGGTAGCATATCTGCAGTGCATACTTTTAAGACCTTTCAACACATACTCGGATGCAGACAAGTGAGGGTTTGAGTTCAAATAGATCCGAGGTCTGCTGATAGATGCCACACGTTGCAGTTCGAGGTCAGACACAATTCAAAACGTAAGTGTTGTGTTGCATAAAAGTTTTATTTAGCCGCTAATGTTCCTTATCTTTTTAAACTTAACGGCAGGTCAGAAAACATGGCAATCAAATTGCTTTTATCCAGTGATATTTCGCATGATCCTATAATGTTACTGGGTTACTTTTTATGGACACTTGTTGTTATTTGATGCATCGGCAAAATTATAAATGTTGTTGTAACTTTTTTATATCTGAACTCAAGTACCCGCAACCGTGGCTTAAACAACATTTCACCTGAAGTAACTGTAACTTTGATTCAACTTACTTTTCAAAGAGTAATGTTAGTCAAAAGTAACTATGGCTCAGGCAGGCAGAAAAAAGTAACAGATGCTTTCATTCTGAACTGACTTCCTGTTATTTAGAAAAGAAGCACTCGTTATTTCCCACTCAATCTTGTTTCGCGACATCTCTCATTACCCGCTTTTGGAACCCACCTTCGCAAAGACATACAGATGCACACATATACAGACATACGCATACGGACATACGTATGCCTATGTATTATGTGCACACGCACATGTACATACGCACTCATACCCAAAAGCACACACAGAAGTACAGCTGGCCGATGACTATGCCAGTACTGTCTCTCAAGCTTTAATTTTTCTTTGATAATTACTATAACATTTCCTACTCTATTTCGCCATTTGGTTGACACATGTGGAATGGTAACTCACTCTACGCAGTGCGTAGAAACAGATGGGGTCTTTCCGTTAACACCGCTGAAATAGTCATTATTAGTTTAGTCGTTCATGCGCCTCCACGTACCTCCCGCAATAAACAGCAGTTTTAAAACAAATTTCGGTGAATCTTTCGAAGGCTCTCCCAGAGTCGCGAGCGATAACAACCAGTAGACCGACCTCACAGCCAGTTTCATTGCGCCACCGCTCTCGCCATGCATCGTGGGATCTGTAGTCTTTCTGCACACGCGACGACCTCGCTGAGGGAGAGCACGAGGCGGCACGAGCTGTCTCGTGCACTGGCGCCTGCCTCCTAGGAACTACAGTAATGGCGGCGTCACGCATGCGTGGAACGCTCAGTGAGATCGGTCTGTTGGCCGGCTTGCTAGAACCAGCGTCTCAGCTGAGACTGGGTGAAAGAAAGCACTGCCAAAGCCAGCGCACGAGCTGAGCGGGACTCAAGCTGCGTCTCAAGACGCTCGTGCGCCCCAGCCTTTGCAGTGCTTTCTTTCACCCAGTCTCAGCTGAGACGCTGTTCTATTGGGCAGGAGATCTAACTATAGGGGGAGCTTTATCGAGCTTGTTGTCCCCACAGCCCGGTGTGTTACAAACACAGAATAACAAAGAAATTGAACCTCGCCATGCACGGTCTGAACACGAGCGCTTCGCTCTTACCAGTGCTTTGGTTGCACGAGGAGCGGCCATTCGAATCGTAACCATCGATATCGCTGATCAAAAACAAACAAAAAAAATTGGTTTGTTGTCCCCACAGCTGAAGCGTACCGCCAGAGGCGTGACTGTTCGATCTCTCCTCAATACTTCGTTTCAGCTTGGGTCCAGACACAGCCGATGCTACAAGCTCGAGCTCCGGGCTTTCAGCATCCCTGCCAAGCACGCACGCTCGTGCAGTACAAGCACTGTTCTGGGCCACATGCTCGCGCTTGTAGCATCGGCTGCGTCTGGACCCAAGCTGAAACGAAGTATAGCAAGCCGGCCAGGAATATTCAACTATTAATTCCTAAAAAAAGTATATCCGTTATTTAGTGTTAAAGAAGAAAATGAGATCTCTACTGGTCACAACAATAAAGTAAAATATAGAAATGTTAGATGAGCTTAGAAACTTAAAATAATGAATTGACGGGAAAGCTGCTTGTTGACAGACTTCGTGAAGGAGTAGTGTATAAATGACGTGGCACCGAAGCAAAACTCAGGACAAACGCTCGCCCTGTGTTCTGCTTCTTCTGTGTCCCGTCTTTTATGCGCTACTCTTTTACCATGTCTGTTACAACCCTAGTCTGAAAAGCCTAACCGGACTATTAATGTGCTTCCGTATCTAGACGTGAACATATGAAAATATTTCATCCCTTTAGTGGAAACGATGAATTATATTTTTTTATTTGTTCACTTTACAGACTCCTGCGGGGTTATGGCGTCACAAGTTTCATTCAGAACATTAAAATAGCCCTTTGGTTCAACCTGCTCTCGCTCACATCAATAAATGAAGAAAACGTAATTAGCCAAGGGGAAATACCCGATCTGGCTCTTAAGTTAATCACTGCATCAGAAAACCGCTGTAGATTACTTAGCACGAGGTCCTTAAACCTAATAATATAGCACAAAGATGCAGACACGATTGACGGCGTTCCAGGGAAAGAAGTTGAATTGCGTTTCCCACAAAATAATCTCTCACTCTCAAAAGTACAAAGTAGCGGCTCCTGCCTCGCGGAGCGAGCAAGGCAGAGGCACGCGTGATCCGCGAGGGCTGCGACACGAGCCACAAAACAAACACGGCAATCTCGGGTTTAAAAAAATAAAAAAATAAATAAAAAATTGGGGTTTTTGTATGTTTGAACAGCCTAGACCTTAGTCTGCCTCAACGGGCGACTTTTTCTCCCAGCTGCCGATGACAAATTTAGCCAGTGCAGTGCAACCTCTAGACTGGGGTCTTTAACGTGCACCACGAAGTAAGGATACACGACCGCACGCGGGTACGATGCTCATCCAGATCGAAACGGGCAAGGCTAGGGATTGAAGCCAGAATCCCTGGGTTCTGCAGTGCGAGGTTCTGCAGCACGTGGGGCGATCTCGGGTTAGCAGCCATGGCTCAACGCCCGTCGGACAGGCCCACATCTTTACCACCTTTTGTAAATATGTAAATACATCGTTCTTTTATCGAAAACCAAGGCCACGACTACTAAAATGTTCTCGAAGTCTACGTTTCTTCTGGGGACAGGAACAACATGGCTAAAGTCTTTATTGTCACCCAAGTGAGTCAATTAGACTGCTATATGTTAATTGTGCTTTATTGTTAACCCACGCCGCGTATCGTCCAAGTTATTTTTGATGGGGGTTTATTTTATTAGTAGTTCAAAATGAACTTTTTGTTTAAGAGTACAACAATCAAGAAAAAACATTTGCACCACAAAAAAAGTAGTTCATAACCAGGTATATAGCCCTCTGGCTCACCCTTTACGCCAGGGGTGAGTTAGAGGCTTATTTATTTCCAGGGGTGAGACAGAACTTTATTTATTTTCTTATTCATATTACCAAACAAATAAGGCAATAGATTGCCTATAAGGGAGCAAATAGTGGCATATATGAAAAGGGGACGCTATATATGATAACAAATATATCCATATACGGTGCCAATTATTTCCGTGTATGGCTATATGTAGCCCCTTAGATGGGGTCTTTCCCCAAAAGGATCAATAAACATGCAGCAATTGGATGTGTGTAACCCGTCCCAAGAGGCTTAAAAACTGAGGCCGAATTCTCAAAGCTAACTTAGGACGAAAAGGTGCGTACAACAAATTCGAAAGAAAATCCGAATTCTCGAACCGAAATTGTCGTAACTTTCGCGCAGGTTACGACAGAATCCTACGACAGCTCCGAAGCTGTCGTACGCACTTTTACGATCAAATCAACATGGCCAACAGCGTCGCCCAGTTACTTGGTCCCGACGACCAACGGACGTTTATTTTTCCACGTGCTCTTCTCGCGCGTCCCGACTTCAAGCAGCAAGAAAAAGGGAAGAAGTACTTGAAACCGACCACGACGAACATAAACGCTGGATCCACAAACACCCGGGAAAAGCAACAAAGGCAACGATGCCACCGACCAAGCGAGCTCGGCAGAATATAGGCCTAGGAGGTACTCCATCCTGCTCCGGCGCAGCGTTGCTCCGACGGTCCTTGGCCATCTGCCCACGATCGGCCGGCTTGCTGAATGGAATATGCCTTCGCGACCTTTGTGGACCCTTCCCGTATTATAGTTTGGTCGCTGACCTCAATTTTAAATTAAGAGGTCAATCTCTTCCCCTGTCATCTCCTTGTTTTCCGAGGCAGCAATGACGAACGCTGTCGTCGAAAAGGGACTCTCATCGATTCTATACCCTTGTTTTGTGTTATATAGAGTTTAAATAAACGCCGTATGGATTGCCTTCGCAACACGGTATGTGCACTTTGTTATTAGTATGCCATTTTTATTGTGACACGACTGTACGTTACTGTCGAGCTATAACAGTTCGTGGGAGCTACGCAATGCCGGTCCAACCTTTTTTTGCGGAGTATCACGTTAGTATCGAGTTGCAATCGTAAAAGATCGGTCCCGAAGCGCTTACCAAGTCGTGGTCCAACAAAGCGAATCCACCACTTCGATCAGACACGCGCGTCCGTTCCGAGTGTGAACAGGTATTTGCGTAACTCTTGCTAACACTCTAGTAGTTCAAACGTATCTTTTTTAACGTCGGCTCGCATCTGCATCTCCGAGGCCGCGAAAAACGCCGCGGCGATTTGATTCCATCTACGTCGCTTTGGAAATGACTGGCACGGGGCGTCTTTTACCAGCGATGACAGTTGTGTTGACTTCGTAGCGATCGAGTTTGTTACAGTCAACAAAGGCGGTTACGCATCCCGGCCTCGGCATTCGGGCGTCTTTAAATCGTATTAGCGTCGACATCTCATTGCACGGACACGAACCCCAGACAAGCGGTGGCAGAAAGGCCGCCTGTGTTTGTTGTTAAAACTCCACGTGCTCCGAACTGCTCCGAACCATGCCGAGCTCTCCGATTGGTTGTTCGTGCAGCCGAAGACGCCGTTGCCATAAAAACAGCACCGGTAAGTTCTAGCTTTCCGTACGAGAACGTCGCTTTCCTCCTCTCACTCAAGAACGCGTTCGTGAATACCGATTTCTCCTCCTCTGTTTTTAACTAACGAACTTCTTAGCTAAGTTATCGTAAACTAAGAAGCTCTTTGTGAATCTGGCGTCAGGTCTTGTTTCAGTCGATTCTTGTCAACCGCAAGTGGTGAGCGGGCCTTCACACGGGTGTCGCTAAGCCTTTTGCGACATCATGCGACAACGCGTGCCAAGGCTCTCCTATTGAGAAAAAAAAGTTTATATGAATCTTAACTGGTTATAGCAGAATTTTAACTGTAAGCACTGCTAATGAACTGACCAAGTTATAAATCAAGCTTCTGAACCTAAAAAAAATGGAAATCAAAATGGACAAACTGAGAAGGGGAACTTGCCAAGCCGGCGGCTTAGCTGTTAAAACTGCTCGAACAAAAAACAAACAGAACAAATTGAAAAAAAAAATCGAAGTCGCCAACCTGGTGCTTTGAACTGATCATAATGTCAGTTGAGCCCGTTAAACTGCTAGCTGAACTAGTAGACGTCTTGTGAAACTTTTAGAAACTGGTAATTGAACTGAAGTCTTTTTAGCACGATTACAGCGTCGGGCTTCTCAAGGTACGCCCGTTTGAAGCTTAATATTTAGAAGAGCAACAGATGTTTGAACTATTGGCGGAAGTGACCGATTTGCATCTGTCACAAATCATGCCCGACAAAAATAAAAATCGATCTATCAACCAGTGTTCATTGTAGAGTTCAGGCAGAGCTCCACTACTTCACGCTGGCATGTTTCAATAATATTAACTAAATAATAATAATTATAATAATATTCAATAAGTTTCTAATTATTACAGTGTCCAGAAACATCTAATTGGTCTTTGTACTGGCAATGTTCAATAAAATGAACACAAACACACGCGCTTCCGCGCGCGCTCGCGCTCATGCATGCATGCGCGCACACGGGCACACCGCAAACGCACATGCACAAACGTACGTACGCAAGCACACACAAGCACAAACACGCACGCGGACGCATCCATATGCGCGCACAGACACACACGCAAATGCGACGAAGGAAACGAGATAGTTCTGGATTTAAGAAAAAAGAAAATACCTAAAATGATTGAACTCAGTTTAAATAAAATTTAAGATGAACAAATTCTTTCTTCATTTCAACATTATTATTGAAGTGACAATGTTATTATTAATACAATAGTGGTTTGCAATAAAACGTGCTTCTCAATGCCACACTGCCTTCGGTTTCGAAATAAAACAGACTCTTGAAGACTGCGCAAGACCATCGCTATTGCCATCAACATCACTTCAGGGCTCTGGAAAGTTCGAGTTTTAAGAGTCGCTTTCCTTCCTACGTTTTAACCGTTTTAGAATATTTTTTTATATCTTTGTAACGAATACCGTGTTCAAGAATGGTGGGCGATGACACAGCTAGGAAACACTGCGTCTTGACAACGTTGTCAATGGACAGCCCATTGACGACAGGTGCAAGCGCCGGTAAGCGTTTTGCCGCTCTTTTATGCTTTGTCGTGTACCGTGTGCTCGTTGAGTTATGCTTGATCCCAACTATGCGTCTGCCCGGTGTTATTTCTTCAATTGAAAAGAGCGCACCTTCAAAACCTCTGGATCGCTCTGCAGAGAAAGGAAGATTCGCGTGCGCCGAAAACGTTGGTCTGTTCTGAGCGCCATCCAACGACGTCTTTTGCGGTGCGCTTAAGTACGGTTTACGGCACTTCAAACACTTAGTCGCCGTTAAGCGCAGGTCACGCTAGTTCTCACGTGTGGTCTCAATAGCCGCTCGCCACCGATTTCTTTCAAAAAGCGGGAGGTAGACAAACGTTACAGGAGCGAGCAGCATGCTTTCTTGCCTATGTTATGCCTGTGCCGTAGACACGCGCGATCTCTTCGCGTTTTTATAAGTGTGAGTAATGTGTTTATTATTTGAAATTTTATTTCATATGTTCATTATTTCATCACGTCCGGGTATAGCAGTGGTGACCATGTCGTTTGATATTGGTTCTGGCGAAAAGTGATGTCTGTACGTGTGTGTGACGCGTTGTAAGCAAATTTGTGCCCGTTACTTAAAAAAGTAATGAATTACAATTACTTGACCATAAAATTAACGGATTCCCGTACCATATTACTGTCTATAAGAAGTAATCGGTTAAATACTTCGTTAGTTTACTCGATTACTTTTCAAATACTTCCACAAAGACAATCAAAGACGTGATTTGCGCTTAGTATGCTTGTATACGCTGTTAAGATGACATTTCGATCTAGATAGCAACTAATTTGTTTGTCTTCCGCACAACTGGAAATGAACCAATATTTCTTCTTGATTTCCGTTACGGCAGTGTGTGGGCCCGAACGCGAATCCAAAGATTCGGGGATAACTTCACCGTTACCGAGCGCAGTCTGTGTGACTCACGCTCGTATCGAGTTCGAAAGTTGATTTTGAATGGCGTGCGAAGAAACTGGGGATCATCGCGGTATACACTGAGGATCATCGCAAAGCTAGAAACCTGCGAGTAGCATCAGGTGTAAGATTGCCATATATCAGGCTGATATATATTTATTTGCCAGGTCCAGATATTTGATTGCATAAAGTGGCCCTGATATGGGCATATCAGAATTTGGGCATTTATTTCATATACACATACAAATGCCACTTATGGTTTTTTATATGTCTATCTGGCCCGCCCAATTCCTGATATACCCATATTTCTATTTTTAATATAAATCCAGATATGGCCGTTCTGTAAGTGTTGTACGCTATTTCATAGCCGCAGAAAATGCGGCCACCTATATCAATGTCTTTTTTTTTCATCAAGCGTTGGACGTGCAACTTTACGAGCATTATGAATTACAATAAAACATCTGGACAAGCAGGTCACTCAGGCAATCAATTTTAGGCGTCTAGGCGTTTTCTTTGCGAAAGCGGGGTAAGAAGATAAGTAGGGCGACTCATATTTTGATAAATGAATGACTGAGTGCAGCGAGCTCAGATATTACTTTCATGCATTTTTATCGGTTTCACGTAAAACAATATACATTTTTTCAGAAGTCAGAGTCATCTCTAAATTGGGACCACGCTCTCGTGTCCATGGCTTTGTCAGTAATGTGGATGTTTGAGCTGCAAGTGAGAGCTGGTAATTTCAACTGCTTCAGACAGAGCGTTAACTTGAAATTTCCAGATGAGTTACGCTATTTACAGACAATCAAACTGATTCTCGTTAGAAACCAACAGCCGCCGCCCAGACCATCCAATGTGGAGCTCTTAGTTTTCCTTTGTTTCCAGAAAGGTGTACGGGGTCTGCTTTTTCTTAATATTCTGGGTTAAATATTATCCCCGGTATACCCAATTAGCTGGCAGGAACAACAAGCAGTCGTCCCATGGTAAATATCGAACATCCGTGCTCCTGAGAGGTTTGGTGTGCATGCAGCAATGTTCGCAACTAAGTCGCTGGGGCACTCTTTTATTCCTGGCTTTTCATACCCATTTACTTATAATAACAACCCTGAGGTCCACAATATATTTGTTTGTACTATCAGTGAAATGCAAGCATTTCTTCTAGCAATTACTTGGCCTTGCGTAATTTGAGCACACTTTCCCCATACAGCGTATCAAAATCCCAACGTGGGGGAAAAATGAAAACGGTTTTGTGCATTTATTGCGGAGATGCTACCAAGGAATCGATAAGAGAGGCGCCAACACATCTTTTTAACGCGTTGACGTAGCAAGCCAACAAAAATCAGCAAGCCACGTCCTTGGTTTTGAGCTCCGAATGTCGCTGGAAACGAAACGTTTTTTTAAGAAGGGGCTTTGTGATTGCCGTTCCGCCTAATTTTTTTAAGGATTTTTAGTGTGATGGTTCTGGGAAAGTTGTGGAAAGGGTTTGGCTTCCTCTTCTCCCTTCACTTGACTACGCCACTGCCCAAAGAAGCACCCCTAAAAACTCTGAAACTGCGGGCCGGTTTCTAGTAATCGAAGAAGATCACAAGATTCCCAAGTCCTGAAACTTTGTTAAACTGAAATATAAAAATGCGTTGCATGCCATGCTTAGATTTCGTTTCTCGCGTGACGCCCACGGGGGACACGCCAGACGTGCATGTTTGATGTCACGGAACAAAACGAATCCGCTTCGCTGCAGCGCATTTAATCTACCTCCCAGCTTGAGCGCCAAGCAGGCGTTCACTAAAATGGCATCCCGTTTTCACGCGATGGACAGATCGCCAACTAAAACCGAAGAAATTTCTCAGGGGCAAAGCTTTAAAAAAATGCAAGCGTGTTTGTGTTTGTTAGTAGGTAAGTCTATCCAACTTGGCAAAAGAATGCCTATGTTTTCGCATAATTTCATATTTTTGTTTATTCTTGCTCAGGTTCGACGTTGTAGTAGTTTTTATTGCAGATGGAGTCGCGCCTTATACACAGTGTCTACCAAGACTACTGGAAAACGTTGTGATTGGCCAGTTACAGACCTGGTCTGGTATATATGTCATTGTTACTTTTATTCACCTTTGGCCATTTTCGTGAGGATACATTTGCGGTCTTGTTTTTCTGCTCGAATCAAATTCTTTCCTAAGGGAGTTAGTTTCGGACTTGTTGGATTGTATGTGCCGCCGATACTATAAGTGGGACACTTGACACCTTTGTTCGATTATTATACCTGATGTTCCACAACTTGTTGGTACTATCGCGTTCAGTGAGCTAGAGCAGTCCTTCGTGGCTTTTTGACATACCGGCAAGTTTTTGAAACACTCTGTGATTCCAACTTGGAATGGAATCCGAAGTTGAGGGCCTAGTTTGTGTCAGGGGTGCAGTAGAAGGGAGTCGCATTGTTGCTTAAGTTTTGGAGTGTAGTCTAAGGGCTAAAGGAGTGGCGGACACTTGTTTGTTAAAAGGATGTGGTTAGATGTAAGAGTAAACTGGAAAGAAAAACCAAAAGTTAGGTTAAGGCACGAAGTCTACCACTCTAACAATTCCTAAGAAAAAAAAAGAAAGAACACAAAATACAGCATTCGCCATTGTTATTATATTGATATTAGTAGTATTTATTTCCACACGAAATTAAAAAAGGGTCAGAAACAGAAAGCTGCAAAGAATAGTTTGACGGAGCTCTTGTCTGTAGCACTTTGCGATCTAGTACAGATCCGAGTTTTTTAGCATCCGCTTTTGACCAAACAGAGTTCCCTTCTTTTAAAAAACCTTCGAGCATGAAAACAAATATCCTGTTAATTTGCATTGCTTTAGTTTTCATATGATTTGAGCTGTTCTACATGAGGCAAGAAAAAATAAACTTTGTGAAAACAAGATTTAAAAAAAAAGATATTCTCAAGTTACCACTCGAGCTGAACAAATACAACGTCCTTTTGTTTTGAACTACTTGCGTCTTTCTGTTCCTTCGCAGAATTACCTTAGCCAAAACCGACGTCGAATAACAGCAAAAACTAATGCTTGAAATTGGCCGTCTCAGTAAGTTCGCATTCCATAGTACGCACCTAAAAAAGTGCCGGTGGTCGGACTGATGTTCAGTCAGTTGAGAGACAGCTCGAGCCGCTGAACGCTGAGTGGCGCTGTCGTGTCGTTCAATTCCTCTCCGCGACTTTGCCACAAACTGTTTCCGTGACTCGACTCCAAATCAAAAAGCGGGGTGCAGAGTTCCTTTGTCTTGCAGCTTCCGAGTCCCGTAACGGGCCGTTCAACCGAATTCCCTCGATCTCGCAGTCCGAGCAAGATGACAGAGTTAGTTGTTTTATGCGTCGAGAGAGTTGAAACAGCTTCCTTGTTTGGTGCCTTGGGTCCGTCCATCGGGCATTGGAAAAGGATTTGCAAGATCCTCAAGTCTGAGTGTTGGCGGCAAGTTCGATTCTTTCACGACTGGCTGAGAGTCAGTTGCTTCAAGTGGTGCGGGGACGGCCAAGCTGGAGCGACCCGATTGGCAGAATACCGTAGGATGGCGGTAGCGACGACGGAGTTTCTTTGGTGCAGAACTCGGTGGAACCTGCCAAAACCGGGGAAGAAGACGACAGTTTCTGTTGCTCCGGTGGTCTTTTTGGGTGGTGCTTCGGTCCCACCTGCCGTGGAGCGAGTGCTGGAAAGGGGACCAAAGTTTAGTCTTGAAACGTCTGCGGACAAACTCGAACTCTTGGCAGCTGTCCACAGGATTGCAGACAAGGCTCCCACTGAGGAAAAGGAGCGGTGTGTTTCGGAAGGAGTGGAGTCGCTGCAGAAGAGCTACAAAGCTAGCAAAGACAATCGGTCGGTTCTCCGGAGGGTTGTCTGTCACTTCCACGACTCGGACCTTGCGCTCCTGCTGGCTGACAAAGAAGGAAGCTTCACGGTACTCCCAAACAAATTATTTGGTGAGAAAGCTATGCTGGCCATCAACAAGAACTTCAAACTAGCAGACACACGACCGGCTAGGGCAAAGACTAGGGCGGTTAAGATGCTGGAGGAGTTGAACCTCGAGGCTTTGGCGAAGCGTACAAGAAATTGCAAACTGGATGTCCTGAAGATGTTCTTTGCGGCAAAGACGCATAAAGTTGAGTGCCCCTTCAGAGCCATCGTCACAGAGAGGGACAGCTGGCAGGCCCAGGTGAGCAGGTATCTGCAGCTGCATCTGAGTAACCTCATCCCAGAAGACCCATACAAGGTGAGCAGTTCGGACCACCTCATCGACGTACTACGGGAGGGTCTACCTGGAGTCAACAACGCTTTCTCCTTGGACGTTGAGGAACTGTTTTATTCGGTTCCACACGACGAACTTCTAGTTGCTGTTCGGGAACTGATTGAGACATCGGGCGTTCTTGCATTTCAAAATGCGTGTGGGGTTACGGTTGATGCCTTCCTGGAAGTGTTGGACTGCTACCTAAACTCAACGCTTGTTTGCTTCGAGGACAAGGTGTATGTGCAGAGGCGTGGCATTTGTATTGGGTCTAGTGTGGCGCCTGTACTATGTGAGATTTTTCTTGCCAAGTTTGACCGCTCGGTTTTGCATGAGTTGGCTGACACCCCCGTTGTGAAGGTTTGTAGGTACGTCGACGATTTTATTATTTTTGTTAGTGTTCCTGCAGAGCAAAGCCTTGTCTCTTTAGTTGAGACTACTCTGGAGGTTTTTAGCAGATCTTCTAAGCTTTTGCATTTTACCTACGAACTTCCGTTGGAAGGATTTTTACAGTTTTTAGATGTGCGGTTGTCTTTTAACTCCCTTGACCATGTGTGCTGGATGTACAGACCACGCACAAAAAAGGCCCTTTTGGCTTTTGACTCGGCCCACTCTAAATTGATAAAGAGGGGCATCGCCTCGCTGTGCCTTCGGTCGGCACTGTTGAAGTCCTGTCCGCATGTAATTAGTGACAGTTTTGACCTGCAGATACTTCGCTTGGAACACTCCGGGTTTCCCTCGGTTTTAATACAGGGAGTTGCGGAAGCCCTTCTAAAAAAGTTGAAAAGCTCTTCCGTTGTACCTAAGAGGAAACCAAAGAATTTCGTGGTGCTACCTTACATTCATAAGGTGTCGCACAATCTGAAAAGGATAGCGTCTAAGTTCGACGTGGACGTTGTTTTCACTGCCCCGTGCAGATTGTCAAAATTGTGCGCTATGGTGAGCGGGCCGAAAGTGAAGAAACCTGCTTGCAGCAAGAAGCACGTCACAAAGTTTGTGCCATGTGCCACTGAGGTGGTTTACAGGATTCCTTTAACGTGTGGTCGTGTTTACATAGGGCAGACGGGACGCTGCTTAAATGATAGACTTCGAGAGCATGCGGCTTCACTTGGCAATAATTACGGTTCCCACTTGCCGGGGCATTGTAAAACTTGTGGTTGTTACCCCACGCTGGACGGTGCGCAGGTGGAGGGACGCAACAAGGGAAGGATAGAACGAGAGTTGATGGAGGCGGCAAAAATACATGCTTGTGACAAAGACGTTTGTATAAGCGTCGCATCGGTGTATATGCAGCCGAAAGAGTACAGTTTCATCAACACTATCTAACTTGTAAATATTAACGCGGCGCTTTTTCTTTTCCTTTCCTTGTTCGGATTGTGCGGCGGAGTGATGTAGCTGTTTTGCTGACTTTTTTGGACCAGCCCGTGGGCGGGCCGTATCTGCTGATTTGGCGGTACGCCATGTTTTCGTTGAGACGGGACTTCCACTCAAAACCCGAATGTCCCGATAATCTGTTCGTGTTTGAAAACTCGTTTTAGACGTGTCGAAGCTTTGTGAGTGAACTGTCAGATAGGCGTCCAACAACTGACTTGCCTTCGAATTGTGCATTCGGTTAAAACACAGGTGCTGGAACGAAACGTTTTACTTTCAATTATGTTTATGACTTGATTTATAGCTTTGTTGATGGTCAGATTAGTTATCGTCATTTATTGAGGTATTTAAAACATAACGTAGATACTCAGAAGACATTTGGTGCCATTATAAAAGTAAGAAAGTCCACAAACTTTTTATAGAACGTGGAAAGTCTAAAAATATATACTATGCAAAGTGTTTCATTCTAAAAGATATACCAACAAAATGACGCCACAAAAGCAGTATCGGTCGCAGACGGTTGCTGTGTGAAGAAACTGTGTGGGTAAAAGTATAACTGAAATGTATGCAGAATGGTTTGCATAAAAATTATCATTACAGTGTATTTCTGCATGTTCACTTTCAGATAATTTTAAAAGGTTAGAGTTATTTAATAGTTAGCTCCAATTAGTATTTCAACTTATCAGACACCTTGTATTCCAGTGAGACGTTCTGTATTGCAATTAAAAAAAAACATTAATCTAGTATTGGGTTTGTATTACTTTTGCTAATAAAATAGAACTTAATTGTACAGACGGGTGGCTATATGACTACATATACGAGGCGCAATAAGAATGTTCCGAGAGTAGTTCCCTAGCGTAAAAACAAAGGTCTGCACAGGTGATGGGCGCACATTTTTCAAAGGCAGTGACCTTTATATGTCATTACACTAAAGGGCGTCTTTTCTGTGAACGTCTAGGGCAGCGCTGCACGGTTGGTTTTTTTGACCATGGGCATGAGCACATTGACGATTTCCGCATAAACCGCAAACTGCAGTAAAGATCGAGCATTAATTCTGCGCCAAACTTGGTAAATCTTAGCCAATACATTTGAAATAATTCGACAGAGATAAGGCCAAAAAGTAATACGTCGTGCGATGTGTTTCTGAGTGTCATTCGTGCTACAAGACTGGCAGAACATCTTTCGAAGACAAAGGGAGGTTATGTGAACCTTCTACGAGCGCAACCCCAGAAAATAATATTGACAGAATTAGGTGACCCCTGCGCGAGGTTCGTCGTAGAATCATTCAGGACAGTGTTTACATTGTCAATGTCTTCCTCCCATTCCTCTTATAAAGTTCAAGCTTAAGAGCTTAAGAAGGTGCTTAAGACGCTTCAAAAAGAGGACTTCAAAAAGAGCTTTCCAAAAAGTGGAAAAATATCTAGAACCAATATATCGCTGCGTAGAGAGATTGCTTTGGTAAAGATAAGAGTTAAACATATGTACTTTAAGTATTTTGTTGTAGATAGGACTAATCTCGAAACGTTTTTATTGCCTTTGTTACCTGCCTTACTTCAAGGCAGATGTTCTCTCATATGAACATTTCACTAAGCTTTGTGGGTTAAATACTACCTACAGATATGTAAAGTGCAAACTTGTAACCAAAATATCGACCAATTGCTTTTAAAATTCACTGGCTTTGTGCATAACTAGGCGTTCTTCATCACAAGATAATTGAATTAGAGACTAAAACTTTCAGTTAGAACAAAGGAACGTCATATCAAAGTGTAAACCAGACTTCACTAAACTTTTTAAGAAAAAGATGACTTCCACAGTAAGACTTGTATTGAATGTTTTCTAATTTTCCTAGCCAACCTCAACATACCTTGTACTTTGTTTAAAATTTCACAGTGAGCACTCACCATGGAGAATAATTATACTCCGATTCACCTTTACGTCCGAACGCAGCGGATGCTACGAGCCATCGGAGCCAATCCAAGGCAGTGTAGAGTGTCACGCGACCTTGAAGAGGGAGCACAACGACGATAGAAAAGCGTACCATGGGCTACGTCCTCCGAGCGGGATTCAAGCTAGCGTAGCTCGTAGCGTCCGCTGCCTCCGGACGGAAGGTGAAACGGAGTATAGCTAATGTCATTTTAGCCACCACGTTGTTCACCTGTGTTCTTTTAGCAAGACATAAGGCAGTGCAGTACTTCATGTCGCTGAAAAGAAGATCCTCAATTTAGACGCGTTTCTGGATTTAGGTTTCTTAACAGTACGCATCCTAGCTTCAGCTGTTCCATGCTCCTCGGTGGCTGAGACGGAAGGCGCATTCGCGGCATACTTCGCTTTATCCTGCCGAGGCCTACGAGGGAAGCAAGGCTGTAGCTTTGCGCCTCGGACACCGGAGGGTAAAACCAATATTGCCCCTTCACCTTTTTAAAATGAGTTGATTTAGAAGTGTTCGATGATGCTTGGTCAAGCTTTCATTCGAAATTATTTGTTTATTTTTACTAATTCAAAAGTTAATTTAATGTTTCAGTTAATTATTGTGCAAATTATTGTTGTCGTTTTTTTACAGTTCTGGATGTCCGCCGTGGTTGGCAGACTGCTCCCAGGAAGAGTTACTTTTTTTCTCGACCACCCTATTTTTAGAGATTTTTTAAAAGCCTTCGCAGAAACACACAATGTGTTTTTTATTGAACGAAAACAAACTTCCCCACCTGACAAAAAGCCTATCTATACATGAACGCGCACGTAAAGGTAAAAACCCCCTGTTATCGTTTGTGTTGTGTTCTTACGTTTCTTTATGGAATGGGCGTCAGAAAACTGTCAAGGATATATTTTTATTTTTAATATAATGCTCACCAAACTTATCAGAAACACGGAAACAGTGTCATGTCGTGAGGGCGCGCTATCCTGGTGGAAGCCAAAGAACTGCTCTGTGACGTGGCAATTTAATAAAATTGTCCGAGCAGGGGAGGCTGCCGCTCGCGTGGACCGTGGACGAAGCAGGTGATATATTTCCTGGCTGGGGAATCTATAGTATTTATCGCCACTCTTCGCACGAAGATGCATAAAAGTGGCAATTGGGCCAGTTGATTTATAATCACGTAGATAAGCGCCAAAAACAAAAACACAAGGACCAGAAAGTAGACAGACAAGGGCGCACTGGCAACTAACTTCTATTTTTACTTCAAAAAAGAACTACTGGTATAGGTAGCCGTGGCAAATAAGAAGTGAGAGAGGGAGCGCAGGAAATGCGAAGTGCATTCTCTGTCAGCAAGACATTCTTTATTCTCTGCCTCACGAACCCTGTATTTGTCTGTGAGTGAGTGCCTTGAACATTCGGTATTCTTCCGTTCCAGCCTTACGGAAATGTCATATCTGGACTTGTATAAAAATATTCATGTATGGTTATATAAGGAATTGGAAAGATAAGGGCCATATTGTGTAGAGAAAAAAACAGCGGCAAAGCAACAGGAGATAAACTTTGTTGCAAGCAGCATGCAAAACTTAAGAAAGCTATGAAATTTCCAGAACATGCTTTAACACGCAGCATCGTGTCGCACGGGTATTGATCACACAACGGGTGGACGAACGCGATACGTGGATAAAACCTGGAGGCGTTTGCGCTGAAAACAGCGAACTGCAGATGTAAACGTCGCATAGCTAACTGTCACAAGTAAACGGTTGGAATCACGCTTGACAAAGCTTGAGACGAAGCCTCCTGCAGAGTTCACTCAGACAACAACAACGATGCTCTTGACCTCGCGCCCAATCTTCGAACTGAGGTTGGGCAAGTTCTCCCGCAACCGAGAACCGAGAGCGCTGAAGACTTTAGGTCCGTCCACCAGGCTGGCCCAAGACAGCTCCGGCAAGCAGTGTGACTTCCCTCGACAAGATTGCGTACGTATTCAACAACAATCTGGCGTTCCCAGTCCCGTCGCGTCACAGTCAAAATCGTTAAAGCAAAAAAGGTAAAACGGTCATCAACGTTGCGCACCCTCCTCGCTGTTGCATCTTTAGACTGAACATTCAACCATGGAACTCGAAGGAAGGTGAGGGCGCGCCGACGTTACGGACCCCAATCTGACCGACGCGTCATTGTTACGTCATCGACATGGCCGCGCCACGTGCCGGTTTCCTGGGGAAACAGAATTTTTCCGCTGGGCGCGAACGCGGGTCGCCTTTTTTCAAAGTAGTGGGGGACGGTAAATTGGGCACGTCTTAATCACGTGCCCCGCGTGATGATGAGTCATCTGCGAGTCGCCGGCGTTGCCTGATGTACCCTGCAAGGCTTAGGGCGGTGGCGCCAGTCTCGGGGTCTTTACAGTATTTTTCTCGGTTTTTCTGAGCCCCGGAATCAAAGAGGTACGGGTACCAGGAGTATCAAGGTCGGAGCTTGATCCTGTCACTAATCTTGGAGGCGATCTCAAAATCAGGCCCGGGAATTATCAACAGTCTTTTCCGGGGGCAAAAGGTTCGACGATGTTTGGTTAAAACACTGTCTTCTTTTTTTTTTTTGTAAATTTAAAGATGTGTTTAGTTGGAACATGCCCAGCTCAGCCGAATCACGCGGTGAACCCAATTAAGTAATTTAGTTTCTTTCTTCCTGCGTGCTCCAAACGGCGAAACGCGTCTCGATAGTCGCAGCTGTCGACATTTGGCAGCAGCGGTTCACAAAAGGTGCTCGCATAGTCTAAGTCGTATTTTTATTATAATACAGGGTTGGTTCAACCGGCATAAGTGTCCTGTGGCAAATTAAAGCAGACAGCAATTAGTCAAATATTGACTTGCTTCGTGCTGCATGCACTAAAAGCATTTATTAGTATTAGTATTATTATTATTATTTTCATGGAGAAAAGTGGGTTAATTTTCGCTCTCTGCAATTTGATCTTAAGAGCAAATATCCCAAATAATTCATGCGTATCATTTAGCCTGGAAAAACTTTCAGTCACGGCAGACGAAAATACTTAATCAGTTAAGCAGCGGTATTTCTTTTTTTAATTTACGGAATTAATCATTTTTGATAAAAGAGCTTACATGCATGGGGGGGATGATAGCAAACTTGCCGGACATTGTGGGCACGAACACGGCGTCGGCGCTTTCAGCATCAGTGAAAAATCAAGAGAGATGGTAAGATCTACGCCGTAACACTGGGTCAGGAACACTCGAACCAGTAACTCCCCATGGACAATTAAAAAAAAAGCGCCACATAGTATCGGTCGGATTTTACTCATTGCCAGATAACTCTTTTATTCATTCTGCCTCTGTAGAGAAGATGTTTGTCTCTACGTCTCGAAACATCACCCGCACGTGCCTCGAAATCTTTGAGAACAACACATACGATAAAAATCTGCTCCGGCATAGCAAATAATAAAAAATGACACATTTCATAGCCACGTGCTTTATCAATTACGTTGTGAATGTTTTAACCTCCTGCTCGCAAAGATGCACGCCGCGGGTCAACTTTTATATAGTGACAGGCCCGCCATATTAGCAATTCTATAAGCGTCTGGCTGGAATGCTGGAGCACCTGAACAGATTCTATATTCCTTCTCTATTCCTTATTTCGCTTCAAATCTTTCGCTTGGTTTTACACACCTCGCTGCGGAACACAGGTTTGGCCCTTTTGAAATATTGCGTGGTTAAACATCGTTCTCTGGCGGCGAAAATGCGCTAACTCAAAGCCAATCACACTTTTAGCAGTCGTTAGGTAAAGGTGCATGACTATGCGGTACACCTAAAATGAACAAAGCGCTTCGTTATTTTCCGGCCAAGCAGACGAAAGTGCACGCGCGTTTTCCTATAGGAATGCACAGGAGCACCGCAGAAGTAGACCGGTTGCTGTCTGCTTCGGCTTTTAGCATCCCAGAAGTCACGTAGACACTAGCGTAGGCATGTTATATCTCTATGGTCTAAACAACCTCAGAGACCATATTCTGTTTGGTTTCGTGTCCATCCAACATGCTTCATTTGTAAAGATGGCAAAAGCATGTGCACCGAGAACGAACACAGAAAAAGTGCGCGCCGACTTTGACTCGGAAGAGATTGTTCTACCTTAGGCGACCGGATCGCTAAAGCCGCCATCTCTCGGCTCTTGGAGTCAACCAAACGTGAGGCCATTTGCAAAACAAAACGCTGTACCCAGAACAAGAACCGTTTTCATTTATCAATATGCATTTAGGAAAGTCTTTTTTATTATTATTTCATACACAAACGCCGCCGGCGAGAGGCATACGGGTGCAGCATCTTAGTCCAACAAACTTAAAACCGATTTATATCAAAATTGTCGTCAGAACTGGCCATAAGCAACCAGGGTAACAAACCGTGACGTCACGGCCAAGGCGAATCTCGGCGCTAATCGATCAGATGATTGCGTATAGTTTGTAGATATATACGTTTTCTCACACCAGGTGTGAACCCTATAAGTAGGCAAGAATTGTTTTTGTTTTGTTTCGTTTTTTAACCGAAGCATAGCAAACATTTACCGTTCCGCTCCCTAATTACCGCCGTACCTTAACGTCACACTACGATGGAAACCGTCGTAGTGTGACGTCAGGAACAGTCAGTCGGTGGTAGCTTAGTGTACGGCATGTTGCCAACACGAAAACAACGTAAAATCTACGCTTACAAAAAATTACAGGAGGAAACTTTAAGAACTGTTAACGTGCAGGATTGCGAAAACATTCGTATACGTAGCGTATTCCAGCAAGCTGCGCGCCGCGCTGAGCTTGAAGGACGACCTTCTGCGGATGCAGCCTGGTGACTCTATGGCCAGCCTCGCTGGAGCCTGGCCATCCTCTTCCTCTTACCGGCGGCCGGGCCGCCGCGCCAGGAGAGGTTTTTCGTGGTGGCGCCCTGAAACTATGACGCGCGCCAGCCATTGGGTATTTATCCATCAGTTCTCTGCTACAAAAGATACAGGCTTCGCTCCATTGGGACAGGGGAATTTAGGTGCCGTTTGGCGCGGCTTCAAAAGTTGATAACACCTGCTCTCTTCATTAAACAATTAATGCTTTCGTATTACAACAAAAATTGCAGCTGGCTTAGCTCGGCTATGCCAGGATATACGTAGCGTAAGCTTCGATTCAGCTGGTTATTCTTAGCTTTCCTGGTTGTCCAGGATTAGCTTGATTATCACGGTTACTGCATGCTTCTAATGACACACACGGTATACGCATTATGTGACTACTTCGGGATCCGATGAGTTAAGTTTTCTCCGCTCTTCTTATTGCGGAGGAGGCGCCGCAACCTAGCTTTCAATTGCACGTCAAAAGATCCCCAGGCGGTCCACAATAATCCTAAGTCCTCCGCTGGTGCGTGCCAGATGCCCGTCGCTGGTTTGGCCAGCTGTGCGCCGTGTTGTTATGTATCAAGCAACCAAGCTGCCGCCCAGACCAACCGACAGCGCGAGCCATGATCTGAGCAGGTGCAAGCGCGCGGCGCGTGCATCGGGGACTGACCCAGGGCGCCATAACATACAGTCCTGCCCGTTCCGTCACTGCTCCTCGCGCATCCGCAGCACAGCTCAACTCCGCCAGTGTAGCTTACGCTACAAAAAAAACGCTCCGCTCGGTGACCAATGCGCCGATATTCCACAGGGCTCAACTGGGCTTTTGTTGAAGCCAATTCTTGTTTTATGCAATTGGTTTAACGGACGCTTTTCCCTTTATGACGTCACAAAACGAATCGTTCATACCAGCGTCTAACGTTAGTATATTCCGTTTCAATCTAAAGGCTCTGCCATACCTCCGAGGTCGAGCGTAGCAGATCGCGGCGTAGCGTGTTGCACGCCACACTGCGTTTTGCTACGCACATCGACGCTGATTGGTCGCAGATATCGAGATTCTGCTCGCCGGCCAATCAAAGGCCCACGATTCTGCGCTACGCTTCGTTCCGCCGCCTTCAACGTCGGAGTATTAGAGAGTCTCAAGTCCGACCACGATCTACTCTACGAGCCGTGGAGCCAGTGAAGCAGCGCCAAAAGTGCATCGTCACGACGCTCTTCATTTTCATGCGTGTGTTACTCCCGCCTAAATCAGTCACGCGCAGTGAATGCTCTATAATCCTGCGTTTTTTGTCTTTTGCCTGGTTCGTTCAGTCCAATATTCTCCACACGTTTCGGGTAGGGCCGGATTGGAGGCGGTCTCGAGGGCCAACAAATATCGGGTGTCTGAAATAGCCGCCAGGCTCTTTAAATCGACCGCAAAATTCGGTTTCTTACCCTATCGCTCTACAATTTTGTGCAGCGTTTCCCCCAGGTGGTGCATATTTTCTATAAAATTTGCGAAGATGCGCACTTACTCCTGAGGAAAAAGTAACAAAAGAAAAAGGCCTAACTCCTATGGAAACGCAGCGAAACCACCGGTCTTCAATCAATAGGTCGCCCTATTGTTTAAAGACCAGAGACTCCGCTTCAACTCTAAAAATTTGAGAACGCAACTGAAAGAACAATTGATTGTACTTTGAGCTCCCGACTTCGACCAGCCGAATGGGCATCGGCTTTTCAGAGCGCTCCATAAGGTTGGAAGACGACCAGACGAATATACCATAATATTCAAACTCAACCCGATTATTGAGCGTCTATGCAGATCAGTCCTGAATTGAATGCTATTGCATAATCAACGAGTTTGAAGGCGTACAAACGCCATGACCCTGCATGGTACTCAAAAAGGAATGCACCAACCGGTGATGTGCGTTATCTCCTTCCTCTTTGTATCATCATGTGTTCATACACTCCTGTTTATTGTTGTGTCATGATACAAATGTTTAAAGGGGCCATGCAACGATATTGGGTAGAAATGCTTGTCACTTTACGCAAGCTTTCTGGCCCTAGTGGCACCCAAAAATACTCGAACGCAACACCACTCTCCAAGAAGCGTCTTCGTCGCGGTGGAATTCGAAGGATCAAAGCGAACGTTTTCTTTGAGTCTCTCCTCCGCAAAACTTGATGTCGAAGTTGCGGAGAGAACGCCAGCAATGAGATCCCAGACATTTTGTCATCAAGCTTTGCGATTTTCGATGTGAGGATATTTTAATGCGACTCACACAGTGGACAATGATCCACTGCGTGGGCATTCGATTTGGGCTCGTGACATTCACTGCCTGGGCATGCATTCGGGAATTGGCTGGTGCCCAATCGCTGCAACGGCGGGAATAGCCGTACTTTAGAAATGCGTGGAACTCAGCGCGCACCCTGTGCCTTGCCAACCCCAACGCGTGGATGTGTTAGACGTTGGCTGCATTTAATCGGCTCCAGATCACGCATCCATTTGTTCTGGTGGCGAGTTGAGCGGGTAAAGGCTGTTCGTTTTTCTCTATCTTCTCCTGTTACTCCCATCGCATGGGAAAGAAAGCGTGTTTTATAGAATATGAATGTCAAGAAATATTTCTAAGGGGTATGTACTGAAACTAAAAATATTTGCTGCATCACCCGTTTAAAACAATACCGGCCCGTTCGTATCTGCGATCGAAAACGTTTAGAAGCTCCCTGCGTGGCATTCTTCCCCACGACATATGTGTAAATGTGGGAAAGCCAGCACCCCAAAGAACATGTCCGGCATGTGCGCCGAAAACGTTCCTACCCGAGCACGAAAGCGGTAATAAACAGTTGTGACTCTGACCATAAAGTAAGTGTGAAAATCATCTTTCAGTGTTACATGTCAGACCTTTTCTAATGCGAAAGCATGAACTGTCTCATGGAGCGATGCCGGCGTCGCCTGTAGCATTGAAAAACGGCACCTATATTCAGTCTGTAGCAGCAAAAAACGGCACCTTAATTCCCATTGGCCGAGCGAAACGGCACCTAAAGTCTCATTGGCCAAAAGCACAGCAACGCAGATGCTTCTGTCACGAAAGCACGGCGGGAGCGCTCAAGGTGAAATAAAACTAGAATTTAAAAAAGCACAGCAACGCAGACGCATCATCCTGGAAGCCTTGGAGCCGGCGGGGTACGCCGCGCCTGCGCAGTAGGGAGCGTGATGTCAGCCTGGAGCGCCGTTTGAAAAAGGGAAGACGCGGCGCGCCGCTTGTAGGAATGCGCGGCTTGCAGGAATGCTTTCGCATTCCTACACGTGAGCAGTCTTAAGTGTCTTCGTTTTTTTTATAGCGCAGATCTTAGGCGCCCATTTCCGGTTGAGTGGCGTCGGCATCGGCGTCAGCGTAACCGCTCGTTGTATTATGGGACGTTTTTCATAATAACGTCACACGTGACGTCACGTGTGACATTAGAAGAATAAAATTTTTCCGCTAAATTTGGAGGAAAGCTTTTTCGCTAAATTTGGCGGGAAATGTTTCCGCTAAATTTAGTGGGGAGAGTTTTCCTTAGTTTTAGCGAGGAAATTTTTCTGCTGTATTTATTGGGAAAGTTTTTCCGCTAAACTTAGAGACTAAATTGACATGACGTGACCTCAACGCCAATTCAGTTTCCCGCCTAAATTTAGCGGGAAAATGTTTCACTAAATTTTCCGCCAAATTCAGCGGGAAAAATGTTGGTAAACAACCTCTAAATTTTGCGGGAATATTAGCCCCTAAATTTAGCGGCAAAATTTCGCTTAATTTAGCGGGAAATTTAGCAAACATTTCCGCTAAATGGGATGTGGCAGCAGGCGAGGAGGAAAGCAGGGTACGGAGGGAGAGGAGGGGCATGCCTCTCCCTACGTACGTTCACCTCCCTCATCCTCAAGAGCTGCGTACTAATTCGGCATTACACATAATTGAAGAAGTATGATTTTTTTTTAACGCTCACTTTTCACCTTTTTTTTTTTTCGCGGAGTCTTTGACATATTTTTGATTCCGATACGTGGGACCGGTACCAAAATCGTTTTCGCAAGTGCAGTGGTTCCGAACTGATAGGGAATGGGAGGGAAAAAATAAATCTGTTAATTTAACATGAAGTATTACCTCGCCCTTTATCAAAGATAGTGCTTTTTCAGTCGAATTTCTATAGAGAATATCATCATGAAGAATCGTCATTAAAAACCGTCCATATGAGCCGTCATGAAGAACCGTCACGAAAGATTCTGACGTCACGTGACACGATAACATCAGGTGGCTCCGTGACGTCATGGCGCCATGATGTCACGTGATTGCACTGCGTCAGGTGATATCATGACGCCTTGGCGTCGCGTGACGTCATAAGTCACGTGACTTTGTGACGTCACTGTAACGTCATAATATAATGTGACATAGGTGGACGCCATGTGACGCCATGACGTCGTATGACGTCACAGTCCTGCGGCCTTCATCGACGTCCTCGTGACGACAATTGCACTCAGACATAACGTGTTCCACGAGGTTGTGCGAGAGCAAGACGTCTGCTGCTGGCGCAGGAGTGACTGTGACGTCAGACTGATGCCGAGCTCTGAGTGGCTTTCATTGCAAGAATAGCGGGTAGGGCCTCAATGCTAGGTGCCTTGAGGTTCACCCACTAATTTGTTTAATCAGCCAATCAGGAGCTCGGCGTTCTGACATCCTCGCTACACCTGGGCATGAAGCAGACCAACTTGCGCTCCGCATTCAGAACAGATTTCATACTCTCCGGGTCTTTGTCAGCCTAGTAAAACTACCGTCATCTCTATTCCTTTAGTATCTCACAGTGTTGTAGGCGTTACCCCCAAAACAAAAGTAACCAAATACGTCACCTCGTTACTGGCAGATAAAAATAACGCGTAACCGACCTACCTTAACTTAAATAACAAAAGGAACGCGTTACCGTTATCGTTACCGATAAAAAAGTAACGCAGGTTATTTTGGTGTTACCTTTTTTTAATTATGACGTAACACGTTTTACGGTTTTTGGCGGCACAGGTGTGCATAAGCGTCATATTTCGAGAAACATGTTTATGCAGAAATTTAATATAATTGCTGTATCTTTTTCACGGTTTCACCTAAATTGTGCCAAAAAATCGCCAAAGGAAAACGCGAAAAAAGTTAAAATTCACATTGCGTGGCTCCTAAAGGCACGAAAAAAAATTAAATGCAATTTTGTTTGTCTTAGGAAGATCAAGTAACGAGAAACGCTACTACGTTACCCGTTACTTGAAATAAGTAATGGAATGCGTACCCGCCACTGGTTTGAAAAAGTAACGAGTACATTACTACCCGTATGGAAATCTATATCTGGGCCATATCTGGCCATATCAAACATTATATGATTATATACGGCTTATATACAGACTTATCTGGTGTATATACAGCCTGATATGGCGTATATACAGACTTCATCTGGCGTCACACAGCCTTATCTGGCGTATATACAGCTTTATCTGGCGGCCGGTATTAATATAATAAAAAGTTTAAAAAAAAGTTAAAAATTTACTTTGTTTAAAAAATGTGAATGACTCATTGTTCGCAAGTTAAATATAGCACAAATAATCCCAAACTTCAGCTTTGGCAAGCTTACGTTTGAGATTATTTGTGCTAATTTTCACAAGGATTTCAATGTAGAATTAATCATTTTGAAGTGTTAACATTACGCCGCAATAGACAATTTGTCTAAACTCCGCAAACACCTCGGCCCGTACTCGAGGAATCATGGGGACGGTAAGTTTCTTCAGCTGCCTAGTGATCGGAAATTTTGACTCAATTCCTTGGTTACACAGTCTTGAGTGTGAATCGGTGTCACCCTGAACAAGTGTCGTATTGAACTCAGCATCTGTCATATCACTTTTATCAACTTTCGCCACGATCAGTGCCATGCAATCTGTTCAACCTTCAACCTGGATAGAGCTGCAGACATATCTCTTACATTATTATCATTCTCGCACAGCTTCAAAGACGCTGATAGTTAAGTTAAAAACGCTAAAAATGCTAGAAACAGCTCCGCTGAATTCCGAGCTAAATTCCGGTTTTGGTTGTTGTGATTTATCGGCTTTTATGTAATTCCTACAAGCTACAATAACGAGAATTAGAATATTGTAAGAGATTTCGGCGCCTCAGCCTTGTTGAAGGTTGACAGAATGCGACAGTATCATAAACGCTGCCATTGACGAGAAATTTTAAAAGTGATATGACAGGTCATCGAGCCCCTTGGGACGCTTGTTCATGGTGACTACGAATACTACACTCGAAACTGCATAACCATGGAATTGGTCAAAACTAGTTGACTCACTAGGAGATCACGCGATCACTTGTAATTCCTTGAGTGCGTGGCCGGGGCACTCGGGAGGAGTTGTAGACAATAAAAAAGATATAAAGTGCTGATTTCAGGCTTGTGTTTTTTTTATATGCCTGGCCAGATCTGAATCTCCTTACTTAGCCAGATCTGGATTTCCATACCTAGCCAGGGATATCAGTGCTATATCTGGCATTACGAGGCTATATCTGGCAGGTATACCATATCAGGTTATATGTGGTCAATTTTTGATATGGCCACTATCTGAAATCTTCAGATCTGGCCAGATTATACATTTTTTGTAAGGGACCTCACCACAAAAAAGCGAACGTAGCGTAATCGGTAACGCCGCTAAAAATGTAACGCGTTACCACCAACTTGCTGGTATCTGAACAGTTGAAGAAAAGCGTGAATGCTCTCCCAAAGAAGACAAAAAGTAGAGTGTGTTAATATGGAGCGACCAACTCGCCCAAGCTGCTACGTTAACACGTGAAACGATGTCTGGCCAGTCGGAGGCAACCGCCCTGATTGCGTCGTGGCGTGCTCGTCGGTAGACGTTGGTCACGGCATGAAGTCGCTTTGCTCGTTTCTTTGGCTGGAACAAAGTTTTGTTTCATGGCAGCTTTCTACTCGGAGCTTACTTTATGTCTGCCTTTAAGGTTTGGTTCCGCCCATCATATAAGGTGGTTTTGTTCTTAATTGTTTTTGTCCTTTGGTTTGTTTTAAAATAAAATGCAAGGATGACATATTCGAGAACAATACTTTCCCTGGCAGGCTAGAGAAACGCCTAGCTTGGGCCAAATTCGCCAGACTTAGGGGCCTAACTTGAGCATAGTAAGGGTTTGGTGCAGTCGCCCTAATTAGTGGCAAAGTACCTTTCTTTGGCTTTCTCTGATTCGCCACATAAGTGTCAAAGTGCCAGATACATGGGCCGAAAATACAACGTCTCAACAACCGAACAACCAGTAGTGAAGCTCTAATTCTGTCAGTTGTTTGACAATCGACTCAAGGTTACTAGGTGGAGACCGAACAGCCAGAATTTAATCCTAATTTTGGCATTTTCTCGACAACTGACGCCAAAATGAAGCCACGTGACGACTGAGCCACTAGGCAGTGACGACTAACTCCTGGTACTTGTTTGGTACTATATGGTCACTATGCCAAGGCTCGGGCCAAATAATATCAAAGTTTGTTATATATGTTCTGCTTTGGGGCCTTGTAGGGGCCTAAAGTTTCAGAAAAAAAGCAATTTCAGGCTAGAGAACTGTGCTGCGTGGGTGTCTCTCCAACGACTGCCCACTATTTGGTGCGTGCAGCTTCAAATGGCGTACAACAAACGAAATTTCGGCACTTATTTCTGTGTGCATACATGTACAAGGAAGCAGCATCACATCGCACACCCACCCGAATCTCTGGTTGAAAAAGACAACAAAAAGGAATTTTTTAACACATTAAAAGATAAGCAAATGGCACCTGATGGATGGTGGAGCTCGTTGTTGTAACGTCCGTCTAAAAATGTTGACTGGCAGTGACGATGCCTCGTCTCGCCTAGAACTATATTTTCACTGGTGCACCATGCGGCATGAATGTGACGCTCGTGAACGCAGCTGTGGAAGCTTGTACTGCACGGCAGTTGCCTGCACAAGCAGACATGGAGGCGGAGAGATGGACTGGATTGCAATCGTCTTGTCGACGGCAGCCTGCGTCGCAGCTTTGCTCCGACCGAGACAGACTACGTCATGATTGCGGTGGATGTCACGTAGCTCTTCGCTGGCTGCTCACCGAGCGCTTGCCAGGTATACAGCCATCAGACTAAAATACAACCTGTTATTCTCGCTTACAAATATTGTGGACCATATTCACTATATTTTAAGCAGAAATTAAAAAAAGGCTCAATATTTTTTCACCTCAAGCCATGTGGGCCTGGCCAAAGCAAACCCTTCACAACTGCCTGGTACTGCGACGTCGAATGGGGTTTCCATATTTCTAGAGTCTTCGTTCGTGTGTGATGAAACGCAGAATAAAGTGATAGGTGATGGCACTCAGAATGTGCTCATATAGTGAAGACACTCACAACGTACCACATGATGATGACATCCATAATGTATCTGTATCCATATAGTGAGGACACTCGTAACATGCTGGTCAGGACATTCACAATGTACTCATATAGTCACGACAACCACAACGTGCACTTCATATGATGATGACATTCGCAACGTATTCAATAGCAATTACACTCACAGCGTACTTAAATAGTGACGAAATTTACAATGTATTAATATTTCAAAGTAATGATGCTCATAACAAGCTATCAATGACATTAACAGTGCAATCATATATTATGGCAACCACAACGTACTGATATGGTGATGACATTCGCAATGTACTCAATGGTAATGACATTCATAACGCTCATTCCTATGGTGGTGACGTTCACATGTGCGTATGCAGTGATGAGGCCACAGCGTGCTTATATGATGATGAGGTTAACAATGAACTCATATAATGATAACACTCACACTTACCTACCAGTGATGACATTTATCATGTATTTTTATTCATGTAGTGATGACATTCACATCATGCTGGTGTGAATCAGCATGAGCAATCATCAATCACTGGTGCATTGAATGCGTGGGACCTGGCGTCCAGCGGGCTCGCTTACAGCTGTTACAATCCTCTTGTGTGCATTACCGGCACACAAAAAAAGCAGACAGAAAGAAAGAGACAAAGCTCAGCGGAATGCTGAAGAAATAAAGCCAGGCTTCATTTTCAAATTCAAACGCCAAACTTTCAGTTCATATTTTACTTATTTCAGTCACTCTATGTCGTAGTACGTTCCGAAGCCTAATAAAATAAAATGGGACGTAATATGCCCGTGTTTTTTCCCATAATTTGTATAAACCTTCGGAGTCAACAAAACTTTTTATGCGCTAAGGTGTTCGTTCTTTTTAATACTATTTTTAAGTTTCCTAAAATAGTGCATTACTAAAATAACATAGCAGTGCAGTTTTTTCTATGGATAAATACTTAAGACATACACTTTCTTATTCATTTCCAGCCATGCGTAGGTTGTTCCATAAGTAATATTACTTGCAATTTTATGTAGTATTTTGTCAAGTTTTTCTTCTTTGTAATTATGAACACCACACCCTATAACGAGCTACCATATGAGAGTATAGACTCACCCAGTGCACCATACGCTTCTTCTTAATGACATTGTTGCTACACTACGCATCTTGTACAAATAGACCGAGACAGCGCATTCTTTTGATAAGATATTCTACATGCTCGTTCCACAGGAGACTTTTGATCTAGATAATCCTACATATTTAGTTGTTGTAAACATAATCTAACGCTACACAACTGGAACGAATGCATTTCTGTGGAGTGTAGAAATAACGGAGAGCTAGAATGCAAATATTTATACGGACTATGGAAACACATCAGTTTTGTTTTAGTAGAATTAACAAATATGTGATTAGCAGAAAACTAGCTCAATATTATTTCAATATCTTTCTATAAAGAATGGGAAATGAACTTTGTTCGTCACTGTGCCCTAATGTCAAGGCAGTATCGTCCGCGTACTGATACAATCGAGAGGTACAAGGAAGAGTTCCAAATCGGTTCGCATAAATGTTAAATAAAACGGGTCCCAGTATTGACCCCTGAGGTACTCCCGAGTTAAGTGATGTTAATCTACTTTTAAACTTGCCAACCTTTTGACCGTCTGATAGCTGTCTGTCATATAATCTTTCAAGAACGCGTTGAAGGGACTTCTAAAACCCATATTCCTCAGTTTTATTAATAGCTTCTCATGATTGAGCAGTTTCAAAATCGTTTGTTAAATCTAAAAAATGGGGCTAAAAACAAATTGATTCCTAACAAGACTGTGAAGTTGACATAATCTAAAAGATCTTCCAGCAAAAGTTCAGTGCTTCTTTTTCTCACGAGATCCGTACATGTGACTTATTTATTAAACAGAACTTCTCGCAATACGATGGCATTGTATTAAAAACAGTGTTTTTTCATCTTTTGGCAAGAGTGAAATGGGTCTATAATTCATAATTCATTTTTTACTGTCATTTCTATATAATGGTCTCACAGCAGCTGTTTTTAATTATATTGGAACTTTGCCTAATGAGAGTGATTTGTTTAATATTTTTATTAGGAACGTCTTTTTATATTTCAAAATTTGTCTGAATTTTCCTTAATCGAATGGAATCATTCCCGCAGGTTTTGACGCTTTCATGTTTATTATACATCTAAGATCTATCTCTGTCACCTGAGGAGAGCAAGCCGAGTGCACACTATTCTCGTAGCTATTTGATTATTCTATATAGAGCACACTGGGAGTGTCTAGATGACACTCTACAGTGTACTCATATAGGGACGAGAGCCACAAGGTACTCATATTGTGATGGCATTGACAATTAACTCAATATTAGTAACAGTCACAACTTACTCATATGGTGATGACACTCAAAATGTGCTCATGTAGCGATGACTAAATGAGTGCATCTTTAGCAGGCTTAATTTGCAGGGCGGTAGTGACTTGCCGTAAGCGGCCAATGAAGCTTGTTTAAATAAGCAAACCCAATTTCCAACAATTTGCGGCCACGCGTCTCGGACGCTAAGTAGGAACGTTCAGAAATCCGTTTAGTATGAATGTCACAAATACGCACCACAAACCCGTTCAGTTTCTGCGTGGATGATTGTGACGATTTGTTGTGGATTCGTCAATCATGTTTGTATTGGTGTCATCCAATAGTTTATTTTTCTCTTTCTTAGTTGATAGTATTTCCAGAATTATGCATTTGTTTTATATAATACCCTTCCTATGTAATATCCCTATCGGGATCTTTAGAAGTAAATTAATAAATAGATAAATAAATAAATTGATTGTCACTCGCCTGGAATAAACGCAATCAGCTGTTTGAATGTCCGTGATGACTAAAGCGGCTCAATACTATTTTATAAACTGATTTCTTTGGACACCGCGCTCCACGATGAGCAGAGTCGCGACTGCTTCAGAACTGAATTATTTCAAGTCTTTCAACGGCTGTAACAAGCCCAGTTTCCTCCAACCCCTTCCCTGTTCTTCTCTCCTCTCCCTCCACCCCTAGCTCTTTTCAACCCTTTCTCCCTCTCACCCTCTATGGGTAAAATGGGAACTCACCTGTCCGGAGGAGGCGCTCCAATTGCTGAATTCATCCCACCCTCTTTGTCTTTGTCTCTATCCTATGCCACTTTTTCTCCGAGAGCTTTGGTAAACATTTTAGTCGCTGTAAGTCAAGACGTCAAGTGGACTGGAAATATATACGAGCCATATTTCTGGATATCGGGTTTTCTTTTTTTATTCCTTCTTACAATACTTCTCCGGCTTTTGCTTTTGTAGAAGCATGTTTATGTCTGTACGTCTGTTTTACGAGTGAATTCCACCATGATTTACTGCGAGTGCGATTTATTACTTTATAATAGTTTGCATTGTTTAAGAGGCTGACTCCGTCATATCTCAACGTCCCGATCGCGTTTGAACCACAAATTGGGCACAAATATTTTTTTGTTCTGCGAATTTGTGGCATCCGCTTTTAGTCGATGGTGTAAAATAGGGAGTTCCACTCGTTCACTAAAACCTGCTTGTCAAGGCCATTTCAAACCAAAACGCGCACGTGAAATAGGGCTAACAAAACTGAACAACAAGCCCCCGCTGAGTTCTCGACAAGTTGGTTCGGGCAGATTGTGTTTTGTGTACCGTTACAGATTAATACGAAGCAAGTGAATGTGCTCGTTGCATGACTAATGTTCAAGCGTACTAAAGAAACTCGGCCAATCACAGCCTGGTATCTATCACTGAATTTCATACATTTTCTGTCCGAACCTGAAGTTTGTAGCATGTCTCTAAAGGAGCGCATTTCATTTTCAGGAGTTTAGGACCAGCCCAGTTCGAAACATGTCGGTTAATAAGAAAACATAGCGTTTTCACACGAATACAAATCTCTGACAACTTAAGAACATTCGGACATCATTAGGGTGGATAACTGTTTGGCAAGGTTTAGACTTCGCCGAGAGGAAACGAATTTCCACGTTCGCTAGAACCGACCTCATGCCTCATTTAGACGTAATCGATTTCAAAAAGCCAAGTGTTTATTCTAACAATGGCGTAAAAGCAAGAGTAGCCTAACGATGGTGCGAGTGGAGAAGGAAAAAGCAGCCCAATTCCCAAAAAGAAATCACAAAAGCAGAAATGGAGAAATGGGGAAAAAATGGCGGTCTCAATCGAAGCCATCGGTAAATTGGTCGGGAAACTGAAAACTTGATCGCTAGCTGCAAACCTCTACAATATTGATCTAGGAAGGAACCGTTTGTTTGTTTGCTTGCTTGTGTTTTTGTTTGTTTGTTTGATGTTTTCCTCTTTGCCAGAAGCAATGCTATATTTGCGGGTAAGTGTGCGCACGCCCACCTTATCGTCAGGAATGATTCGAAGTTACTAAAATAAAAATGACAAACGTGTGTGCAAAGTGCTACGTGGTTGAGTCTCGTTTGTTTAAAAACATTAATACTGCAGACATGGGCGCGTGCACAACACGACATCTGTTAGCGCAAGCAAGCAGATCGCAAGCTTTTTTAGTTTTCTCTCTTCAAATTGAGCCGTAACCATAAAGATCACCAATGTTTCGGAAAATCCTCATTCATGGCAGTAATCTAAGCGATAAAAGTTTGGTGCATCCCAAGCGAACTGTCCTGAACGAAATACGAAAAAAGAGAACCGATGTGTTCGCGCTAACAGTAGTCCCGCAGCGTGCAAATCCCGTGCAACAACACACCCACGCGTTCCTTGAACTGTGTTCCAAACCTTTCTTGTATCGGTCCGACTTACTCCGGCGGGTAATGTCACTTGACAGCACAGATCGAGCAACGCTGGACCCTGTGGATGCGAGGAGGTTTTTCATACGCCAAGATACAAAACACCTTTCACCCTAAAGTTAGATCGAGAAAATATTGGAACACGGCCTTGTTGTCAGGCTTGCAGGTATTTTGCCAGTGGTCTCTTATACGCCACTTCAGCCGGCGTGCGTGCCATCGGTTTTCCTTTCAGGAAAAAAACATTGTTGAGATAATAATATTGGTGACAATTCATAATTACAAAAGCCTAAAACAACCCTACCGTTTTGTGTGTGTGTGTGTTTTTTTTGTAATTGTGAGTTGCTGAGTGAGTTATACCGACCCTCCTCATCAAGACACGCTATTATGCGTTACAAATATGAACGTGTGTCGGCCAGCAGCGTCCTCGGATTTTGGAAAGGATTGATGTTTTTTACCCCACATTGAAGGGTCTCTTTCTGCTTGCTTTCCAAGTGTTTTCTGTCTCCTGTAATTTTTACTGTTGAGCAAGTAATATAGGTTGAATTAACCGCGCGTGAATCATGAAGTGACAAAAATACTTTTTTATTACATTTGAAGAATATACAATAAGGCAAGCAAGATTAGAACTCAAGGCGGAAGACAAAAATTTTGACACAAACAACATGTCTTACTTGGAATAAATTGCGCGCTGTTAAGGATATTATAAATAATTGGGAAAATATAAAACACAAGGACGCCCGTCCATGTGTTTTATATGTCTTTCCATTATTTATATTATCATGTCTTAACTTTGAGACGTGTCATTTGTGTTTTCTTGCTATCCCTGTATTAAAACTTTACATTGCATTAAGACAGACATGAGATTTAATCATGTTTCCTAGTTGATTGTGTCTCACTCCTAAAATTCACAAGTAAAAAATGCATCTACTCAATCAAAAGTTAGATTGTAAAAAGAAAATTTGTGGAATGCACTGTTGAGGATACTTCGAGGTCGTTCCTGCGTGTGCTGAGAAACGTAATTCGAACTTTCAAAAGGGTGCCGTCTTGTACAAGCAGCGATTTTGTTTTTACTCTCGTATCAAATAACTTTCTTTGTTTCACACGAAACAAGCATAAAAAGAGTCCTTCAAAAAATCCTGTCCAACCCGTGAAAAGATTAAAAAAAAAGACATCCCCAACACGTCAGTGTCGATCTGTGCCGGTTCTCATATCTGTCGAAGCATTCGCCGTGACTAAAATTTCATTTCGGGTAAAAACAGACCCGCACGCTTTTCTCGCCCCGAAACAGAAATGAGAGTACCAGCTGCCCGACCTTGTTCGATACGTGTTCTTTGAGTTCCGATCCCGTAAACTTTTTCGTTTGTTTGTTTCTTTCTTGCTTGTCTTTCTGGGCAAAAATATTGCATTTCACATTCGTGTTCTTCGAGGAGCAAATAGGATCAGTCGGCTTGCTTCGGAAAACAAGCTCCGCTTCCTTGTCGAGCGGGAACCACTCCTTACATTTGCCTTTAAGAGTAGCTGAAGAAACAGCAGCCGACTTTCTTCGACCGCTCAATACTTCCGTTTCTACTTCGCTTTCCGGAAACAAACAAGACGCTAAAAAAAATATCAAGACGTAGAAATATTGCAGAAACTTTACGGCAGAACGGTAGAGATTTTTTTTAAAAAAAGGGGGGGAAGGGGGAGGGGGTTGTGGTGTTTACTTCAATAAAGTTTCAAATAAGTCTGACCATCGATCTGGTTCGTTTCAAGAATATATAAAAAGATTTTAAAAAACTAGAAATATTATTTGACATTTATTTAGTTTTTGTCATCTTCCCGCCACGATCGATAGACCACTCAACTCACTGACGTCACGCCACCGCGGTGGCAGTAGATGCCAGACGTCACTCTTCCGAATCTGGTATTCGCACGCGCATTGCTCACACGCTGTGGCCGTAGTGAAACTTTGCTCGTAGAGTCAGTCGAGCTGTGGACGCTTGCGCAGCGTCTGATATACCGCACAGCAGAGCAACAGCGCATGCTCAGAAGGCAGTTCCACAGCCCAGCAGACGAAGATAGGCGCGCGCAGAACGCAATTTTTGCAAACGTGCATACTTCGTTTTAGTTCGATCCCAACCACCGACTCCACGATCTGATGGAGCCAATCAAACAGCACCAAAATTGCGTCGTCTTGGCGCTCCTTGTCTTATGTGGGTTCGCTATCACACCGACTGAACCAATCAAACAAACAAAAAAACTTCGATGTGTCGTGATTGGTTTGAGTCAATCATATAGCGCCCGATCCGTGTTGTACATGTCTTCTTCTTCGTCTTTGCGTTTTTGTTTTTTACGCTTCTAAACTTCTTTGGAAATAACACTGCAAATAACGAGTTTATTTGATCGGGATAACGTGCCGATCACTCCGGACGTCGGGTTACCAGTGTGAAGTGATAATCGGCAAAATTACTTGCCTAATGATAACTAATAAGTTTAGTTGGCACATTCTCAATAGACATGCGCTGCGCTTCGCAAAATTATGCCATAGCAGTTGGTAGAGTTCAGACAACTGCAATCTACTCCGCGCTATTCTCTTGCAAATTTAGGCTGTGAGCGGACGAGATACCTTAAATATAAGCAAAAGGACCGCCAGAAGCGACTTCAGTCGCTGCAGTGGGAGCGGGTAACGGCTACTAGCGTATCATCGCGACCTGTTAAAAAGGCACTTCAAGGAAAAAAAAAAAACATTTTTAAGATCATTTTGGACTTTTTTTTCATATAATTTTTCCACGAAGAAAAAACATTTTCGGGCAATATTTACGTCTAGACGCAATTTAGGTGGAGGTCGAGGCCCGCTCTAAGTCACGCGCAAAGATCAGTGGCTCCACCCACTACTACTGGATTGGCTTGGCTGCTCGGCCGAACACGCTAACGAGCCTGGTGTCTCCCCTACCCGACATCCGGCGCGTCTAGTTTGGCGTCTGGCAACGCCTGCTAGTTGTGCCTGGTTGTGCGAGCAGACGCGCCAGCAGCCTCCGGCATCGTCTGCTATTTCACCACCGTCTATCGTCATCTGCCATGCCCGAAGGACGCGGACATGAACGCTGCCTGTCGGCGTCTATTTTCGCTTCTGTCCGTCTGCTACTCCGACCCCGTCTAAAAACTTTTACAACGCTCGCAAGACTCGACCATGAAAGCTGCGGCGTTCTAGCGTTCTCATCATGTGCAAAAGACGCTCCAATATCAAGCGACTGTCGGTGTCTGTCGATGTGCAGGAAAAAGCGACCGAGAGGACTAAAAGAAGCAAACAAGATAAATATGTTGTCAATCCAGCTTTTTATGTTCTTGTTATTTATTGTTTTTCATGTATGGCGTACACGAGCAAGGTGAGAGACCGTCATGACGCACACAATCAAAACAGCGACCTAAAATGATTCGGTTTGGCAGGCCAGGTGCACTGCAAAGCTTAAGAGCTCCTTTCCTTGGGAAGCGAAATGACGGGAACCAATCTGGACTAACTTGATGCGACCCGAACGCCCGACATGCCTCCAGCCAATGGGCTCGCAAATTCTTACCTGCGTAGGTATCTTCTCGCTATCTAAAACCATGGTCGCAATTACGGACGGTAGCCCAATACACAAAGCGGCGGGGCCGCTTTTACGGGAACCAACGTCTTTGTTCAGCATCAATACGCCCAAAAAAAGAAAGAATCAAGCAAGATCGATCAAAATCGTGAATGTAGGACGCTAGGCTTAGTCCAGATCCTTCTACGAAAACAAGCAACCGCACAGCACGTCCGAAAGCGCGTACTTGCGATAGTTATTTGCTGCAAACTATGTCCGTTGATGAGATCTTCCTCTAGACATCTCTGTAAACTCAAAACGAACCGCACTCGTAAAAATTGACGAGCTCAAAGAGCTACGCTCGTTCAGTACTCTGCAGAAGCCGGCAGCCATATTTGTTATCGTTTGAAACTTAAGCGGACAGGCAATCTCGGGATATTTATGAAACCAATGATGACTGTATCTAGATTATTCGTTTCTCAAACACATGGAAATGAAAATGAGATTATGAAAATACAATTACGTCACGGAGATACAAAATTGCAACCAAACTTTCATACGTCAATCTTCTCTCCAGCCAATGAGAGATGTAAGCACCTCGTAAGCACGGGGCGGGACTTAGCGCGCTGCGACCTCTACATCCTGTACCTAAATTACCCCTTGCGGCGTAAATATTGCTCGGAACAAATGTATTTGTTGTGGTACATTTTTTTCATATGAGTGTCCCATTAAAAAAGAAAAATTATTTTCTTCACTGGAGTGTCCCCTTTAAGAGTCACGTGGCCGTAGAAAAGGCGAGCCCTACTCTGAGGGCTATTCGGGCGCTCAGTCTTCAAGTGCAAGGCCACCTGGCCTTAGCTCAGCTTCAGTCTCAGTCAAATGCGAGGCCACCTGGCCTTAGCATTTTAAGGCTAAAAAGAACCTTACAATTAAAGGCTGATGTACACTTCGCGCTTTCCACTTTTTCTCACTCCCTCCTTTCCCCTATCCTCTCCACCTTCCAGCTTCCCCTAACACGGCTGTCCTTGCAGCTTTGGAGAGGAGGGCGATAGCAGGATTGTCTTACCTGCAGGAGACCGAGGTTGTACGTCGGACATTTTACAGCGAAGCTGTTTATGGCGAGGGTTCCGTGGATTTTTCGTGTGCGTCAGCGAAAACTCAGGTCCCGAACTTGATGCAAATTCGGTTCATTCTAGTCAAAAGCTCATACGTTTCATCACTTGGATATGCATTTTCAGTAGATTAGTTATCAATAGGCTCCAATTTCAAGATCAGTCGACTCTCAGGTAGATAACAAAGGTTTCTCAAAGATTTGCCCCTGTGAGACCCGCGTCGGCCATGTCTACGCTCGCACCGCCCTCTCTTTGTCGTCGTTCCGAGCCCGCTTGTGTGCCTAGTTCCCTCTCCTTCCGGTCTCCCGGGGTGGTGGCGGTCCCGTTCGAGAGTGTCCACTTTCCGCCGGATGGAGGTGCCGTCGCGCGTGTCTGGTTTCCTCCGGCTCCTCGGGGCGGCGATAGTTCAATACCTTTGTTCAAAATTCTGTGTCACGTCTGTGTCATGCTGAGAAACAGTTTCGATGGTCATCCACCTTACAAAGTGGAATGGCTCATGATATTTTTGAACAAACTTGGAAAACTAAACTTTAGCCAATTCGAGTGAGTGGGTGCGTGGGTGTTAGTTCTCATCACATCTACAGAAAATACGACAAAATGAATACCTTGAAAGTACAAGCAAGAAAATAGTATTAAACATAATTAAAGATACAAGAAATTAACAAAAAATTACATTTTAATAAAGCGGGCTTCTAAATATGGTTACGTTATGTTTTTGGTGATAATTAGAAATTCATATAAATTAGATTGCAAAAAAAAATTAAATAACCCATGTCTTGGAATGGGGAGTATAATCTATTGTAAGCATCATTTGTGATGAATCTTAAAGGGCCACTGAAAAGAAGAAAAAAAAATTCAAACAGTTTGCTTCAGACACGGCGTGTCAAAAGAAAACATATTTACGCGAAAAAAACATATTTAGAGCAATACTGACGGCGCGAGATGCGATTTAGTCGGTAGTCACCTACTTTCCACTTGTCTTCTCTCTCGGCATTTCGGGCGCGTGGAGGAGAGGTGGATCGGCTTCGCCAACACGTTGAGGTGGAGAGAGTGTATGACCATCTTGTCCAGGTAGAACGAGGTATACCATTCCATTACGTCATGGACTTTGTGCGAAGAATTTGAAATAAATCTTACGCCGTCAATATTGCTGTAAAAAACAATTCGCGCAAAATTGATTTGTTGACACGGGTACCTACTACGTTATATAAAACAAAAATAAGAGTCGAAAGAAACCCTTTAGTGCCCCTTTAAAACGGGGGGGGGGGGGGGTGCAACGATTTTAAGTTTAAAAGAATTTGCATCTCGACATTTTTACGTTATTTATCGTGTCCCGGAGGAGAGAGAAACGTCTCCTCCATTAAAAAAACGTCGCGATTCCGCTGCATAACCGCAAAAGCAAAAGTCAAGCTTTTTCCGCCACCCACAGCCGCGAGTGGCAGCCGAAGGAACTACGGCGAAATGCTTGCGTGACCTCGCTCTGCTCTAAGCTGCAGCATAACGCCCGCCAATCTCAGCAGAGAGTGGGAGAAGAAACATCCTTCGAGAGAGCACACGGGAAGCTACGCGGCACCCCGAATTACGTCCCTACGAGTGCGACCAGATGTGACCCTGAAGACTGGGAGTGAGTTGAGGGGTGCCAAAAATGCCAATATTTATCTTTTTTTCTACGCAACAACTAGGACACGCAGTCGAAATTTGTTTTCTGTTCTTTACTTCAGAAGTGTCAAAGGGCAATTTCCACAGTTTCTTGACCAAAATCCGGAAATCGTTGCACCCCCCCCCTTTTTTAACATATTAACATACAATGCTAGATCAACTAGACCAATCAGGCACGAAAATAATTCCCAGGATCACGGTACTCAGGATCATTCGGGATCGGTTTAGTTAATGCAAAACAAGTCTCTTAATCCAGGTTTCACTGGCTGCTACTGTGTAAGCGGTACGCACGCGATCGTTACCGCAGCGCCGTTTCTCGGATGATGAGAAAGCCATTGCTCTAGACGGCTCGCATACCCCAGCCCAGATGAAATATTTTCACCTTCCCGCCATAAGTGGAACGCGAACGTCACATCGTCTGGCAACGCGGAACAGCATCGGACATACCCCCGGGGAGTCTACCGAGTCTACTACGACCAAAGTGAGCTTATCTCGACGGCCAGTCGGGGCACGGAATCGTCAAAAGAAACTTCGGTGCGAACCCGTCTCTTTGTTCAGGTTAGACACTACCTTGTCCCTACTTGTTGTAGCGATAAAGTCGGTTCTTTTGTTTGTTTTCACGCGCCCCGACGTTCTTTTTTGTGTGTGTGTTTTGCGTGAGACTTGCTCTTTTATACACCATTTTGTTCTGAGGTACGTCCCTTTGTTACACCTGCTCCTCATCTTATCTGGCGACGTAGAAACGAACCCAGGAGCCTGACACCCCATCAGAGCGTATCATGGAAGCAGTCACCAGAATCGAGGCTGGCCAGGTTACCATGCTTGCCGCTACCTCGTCCCCTTCGGGAGGAACCCAACGTTACTGATACCTGTGCCAAAGAGTATATAGAAGAGAACCACTGCGATTGAACAAAACGTTACATCTGCCAATCCTCTTCCCGGTCAGGCTGCCCCTACAACAAACAACAGCAATATGCCAGCAGAACTTAACGACTTCTGGGCTAGATGTGAAGGCTCCGAAAAACAAGCTTCGGCGATCTAATCTCCTGTTGCTGTATTTTTGGTGCGTTTTTTTTGTGTGTGTGCGTGTGTGCGCGTGTGCGGGTGCTGTGTGCGTCGTGCGTCGTGTGCTGTGTGTGTGTGTGTGTGTGTGCGTGTGTGTGTGTGCGTGTGTGTGTGCGTGTGTGTGTGTGTGTGTGTGTGTGTGTGTGTGCGTGTGTGCGTGTGCGTGTGCGTGTGCGTGTGCTGTGTGTGTGTGTGTGTGTGTGTGTGTGTGTGTGTGTGTGTGTGTGTGTGTGTGGGGAGAGAGAGCGGGAGAGAGAGAGAGACGCTCAATAGGAAAATTGGCCCCACTCTAAAAAAAGAGTAGTCGATTTTTTTTTATTACGGCATCCTGGCATTAAACGTGATCCTGCGAATATTGAGCGTTCCCATCGGCAGGGACGCATTTCGCAAAACAATAACCGGCCCATTATAGTCGAATTCCTACGTTTTACGGATAAAATAAAACACCCTGTCTGCTGGTTTCAAGGATAAAAGGTAGTGCCTATGCTGTTCGGCAGGACTTGTACGAATCTGTTCGCTTAGCTCGTACCAAAGTCATTCAGTACGCTGAACCTCAAAATGTGCCCTACAAGATTACTTTTAACAAATTGTACATGGCCGACAGGTGTTTCGTTTCCTGATCCTGTGACTGTTTCAGTTACGGAGATACGGTCGTAGCTAGCTTCAAATTTAAGTCACCGTAATATTGCACCGTCTTTGAGGACAACCGAAAATAAGTAACGTTCCAGGTTTTTCAACTGCATTTACAAGGTACTCAGCCTCTTACAAAAGAAGGCTGAGCTAAGCGCTTACTGCCAGAGTGAGTGACTCGGATATAGTGCTTCTTACTGTGACTTGACCGTCACAAGATATTCGAGATGACGAACTCTTTCCCCAGTGACCTGTCATATTTCTGTAATCCGATACAATAGAATACAACAACGCGGTGGAGGCGTACTCATTGCAATAAAAACAAAACTAATTTCCTATTTTTTGTGTATCATTTGACTCACGACTTTGAACTAGTTTGCGTGTATTTGCACTGTTGCAGAGCGTATAGCAAACTTCTCCCGATTGCTTGCTACAGGCCGCCCAATACTGATGGTAATTTCACGACTAAACTTCACTTTGCCTTGCTTGAGATAAGATACCGCTTTCCTCACGCCGATTGTTTTATGTTTGTTGACTTAAGTTTCCCGCTATCTGCTGGTCAAATCTAAGTAAAAACACACAAATAAGGGCTCTAGTGAATCGCGGAAATTTCTTGAATTATGTTTGACGTTTAACCTAACCCAAAATGGTCGACTCGCCAACTCGACAAAATAATATTATAGATCTAGTTTTGTCATCGTCATCCAGTCTTGCCCAGTTTATTGTCCGCAGCAGGGGTCTCCCAACATAATTTGCCTAGCTGGTCAGAATAGGAGGCCTGTGGCAATCTCGAGACTCCGGAAATTAGATAAAGCAATACAAACCAGGTAAATGCTATATAAATAAGCCTAATTGAGCATTTAAATACAGAAATTTAAACTAGAGCAAATATTCAACACAAAATGTAAGGTGGACAAATCGATATACATTACTTTAAGTGCAATATTTTACTATTTATGGCATTACAAAATATTCGTGACCCCGAGATATCACCAGACACAAACCAAAGCGCATAGGAGCTTCGGAATATTAACCACAGGGCAGAAGGCTAATGAAAATGGTAGATCTGATCAGAATCACTATGCACGATATCCACGAGAACGCAAAGAAATTTGTGTTTATAATTACGCAGACATGAGGCAGGGAACTACGAATAGTAATTCTGCTGAGGACTATTGTACAATAAATATTATGCCGAGAAAACCGGCGTTTTGATTCAATTTTCCAGGCATGTGCGAATAGTCGATTTTGAGTTCAAAGCAAATAGTGGTTTTGAACAAATATTTTCTATTCGAATTTTGAATAGTTAGAGTTTTTCACTACTGCACCATGTCTAAACGAAATCCCATCTAAACTAGTCAAGGTTGTTCTCTAGCTTTCTCTTTTTCATGTCGAAGTTATGTTAATTTTAATCTCGCTATATTTATGTACTGTGACCTCAGAAGGTCTATTGCCAACATGTGAATAGCAAGCAAAACGACCTATTAACATACAACTGAAAGCTATAGGAATGCCCAGGTATACCATATCAAAAGGATTTATAAATCTGCTTGCTATATGCAAATGTTTTTATTAAGCCTAAAATAGAAAAAATAATAAAAGACAATCATGAATGATGAACTTAGGTTGTCCCAGGACATCTCTTCCTAACATATACTCTTGCATAACAACAACAGCTTAATTTTTGAACATTTTACTGTACTGTTTATTAACATGACGTAAGCTGCACTAATAAGAAAAAATGTAGACATAAATAACTACATTTGGTGTGGTCAAAGGTTGACACAGATGTAACTGACCCTTTGGGTAAGAATGACGACCCCACACGTATGCAAACAGCCGATGGTCAAAAGGGACAACCCCACAAAACAACATGGCGGCAAGTAAGCGACTGGCTATCCCTTCGGTAGGCCTAGTTAACAGCACGGCGTTTTGTCAGAGTGAAAGAACAGGACGCATATGCCTATTCGACGTCTTCCACGGGCATCGACGTCTTACGAGCCACGGGCTAATCATTCTTCTCCGGACACAGATACCGTACCTACCTATATCCAGTGAAGACGAGAGTGTGTGTGCCGGAATCGCCGCGATTGCCCACGACGTCGTCTCGCTAGATTAACTGTATTTTTACGCCGGCGGAGACGGAGATCGTTCAAAAAGCAATCATTACGCGAGGAATGAGCATGCTGACTTTACTGAAAACAACGTATACTCGCTGTAAACGACGATGAATCGCTGGGCACCTTGATTGACACCAACCGGAGGTGTTCAGATCGTACCAACGCTACCGCTATTTTGTTCGATCGATCTCCATCTACTGACAATGGCTATCCATTTTTGCGAGTGTGTGCCTGCACTTCGCAGCTCTTGGACACAGAACGAGCATTTGGGTAGCTGGGTGGCACGATTATCACGATTGTTACCGAACTGAAAGGTAGGGAGGCTGGTAGACCATCTCGTTTAAATCAATAGATACTTGGCAGCTAAACGCTCAGGTTCTTGAACCAGGCGACAGCTTGCGTCACCTAGAAAGAGTAGCAGTAACCTCAAGATGGCGCTAAAAAAAAGACAGTTATATATTTGGGGCTTTCCGAAGCTGCACATTTATACGCAAGCACATACAGCGTACATACACAGCACGAACAGCAACTATCATGCCGAACACAGGTACAAGCATATGCATGTCAGCAGTACAACAACACACAAACAAATCTAACGCAACATCTCCGCGACTCTCTATGCTAATGATCTACTGACCGGATTCACACATATGCCCCACAATTTTCGGCCTATGCTTTGGCTAGTGAGTGCCGCAGTTTAGTAGATGAATTCGAAATATTTTCAAGTATGATTGGTATACAAGTATGCTGTATATTTAAATTAGCAGCCTGGGTACTTCTCTTAATCTAGCGCTAAGAATGGCAACATAATATGAAAGTCATCTGCTAAAGTAACACCAAATGGCGCGCACCCAATCAGTGCTGGCTTGAGATTCACGCAGGGATAATTTTACGCAGGCCATGTTGCCTCATGTTCGTTCCGCGCCTGGAAAAGCAACACAAGTAACAACAATCGCTGCATTCGTATTCTGATAAATTATGGCCTTGCGTTGTTCCACTAGAATGTTTCTCCTTTCATTTAGTAATTGAGAATGGGTGGCTGAGTTTGGTGCACGTTTATTTCCTCTTGTTAGAGAGAGCCTGCACAATATGTGCCTTCGGCCTTTTCTACTTTTTCTCACTACACTTCATGTAAACCTCAGCACGTACCGTAAGCTAACTGCAGCGGGCACACTTTCCTGAGTTGGCCGAGTGACCGATGAGTCGTTCTAGTTGCTCCCCTAGAAGCCGCTGAATTAAAGGCCAATCACTAGTGTAAAAATAAGATAAAACAATATTTGTGTTAACTTAAATAATAATAAAAAAACTAGCGCACCTGAGTTTTGGTTTTTGTAAGAACATATACACCTGTATCAGATTATTTTAAATCTTTAAATTTTTGTTGACAACGAAAGGTTGCCACCTTCCTAGCATAGGGACATTTTATATAAGTGGTGTAGAAAGCTCAAACTATTAAGACATTACTGCCAAAACTATACTGTATATTTGAATATAAAGTGTCTCTAATAGAGTCGAAAACTACATATGACAATTATATTTATTATTTTATTTTACAAGCTTCATGCACAACATTATATTGAAAATATGTTTCTTTAAAAATAATTATATCTTTTAAATTGACCCAGCAGGTACTTCTGAAACATTGTAAAAATGTGGAGATCAGAAAAGGAGTATTTTTCCAGCACTCGAGTATCAAACTATAATTATTATAACAATAACACTTTCTAAAGCTCGAAACAATCCTGCATCCTTCTTATTGGCACCTTTGAATATGAAACAAAGCAATAAACTTACATAAAACCAGTGATCATTTAGCCGAAATCAATGTTATGTTACATTACAAACATAATAAAAAATCGAAACATGCAACACTGCAGCCATTACACCATTCTAAGAAAATTATCTGAAACTATGTATAACACGCAAAGGGATATGATTTTCAAGAAGCAAGATACTGGGCCATAGAACCAAAGTTTCAACAATAAAAAATTATGATTCATTGTGCCAAAATCTCTCGAAATATCGAAGTGATGAAGTATATGTACAAAACTTGCTCTGTTACAAAAAAAAAAAAATGGACAAACGAAAGATAACAGTTAATGAATTAGGCTCACTTGAGATGATGAAATTGTGTCAGTAATAGACCCTTTCAGGATCCCATCAAGCAACATTGGCGGTCACCATTTTTTGGGTCCGAAGCCAGTGATTGGATCCTGATCCCTGCCGAACGCTGACGTTCGGCGAGGATTCGGCTCGACTCGGCTTGGCTCGACAGGGTACGAGCCGAGCCGAGTTCCCACCGAGTGCTGACGCAGCCCTCGTGTCCAATACATGCCCAGAATCTCTGTCCAAAGGAATGGCGGACTCCGATAATTGGCGCTGCAGCTTTTAGATGGCGCACACTTCTGAAAAGGGTCTGTACCAGGGTTGCTGACAAGCATACTTGTGCCCGTTACTCGCGCGGTGTTGAAGCTTGAGTGGTGCTGTTCGAGGGTCAAACACATCGGAGAAGGACGCACACCTTTCAGCGCCCTACTGTCCACCCCGCAGTTTTGTCAGTTTTCAGAGGCCTCCAGGAGGCGCAGCATGTGTCGACGGCCACACGCTCCGCTCTTCGCATTTCGTTGGAACCCGATAGTACACGCTGTGGAACAAAGGTCTCAACATATTTTGGCCGAGGGGCCGGATTGGGGATCTATCATATTCTTGAGGGCCGGAAAATAAACAACTATAGATAAGAAAATACTAAATAAATAAGCCTATATAATATGTGAACATCTCAATAGTAAAATTTTAACTAGAACAGAAATTAAAGAAAAAGTCACGTGAATGAGTGCATGTAATTTATTTTTACATTCAATATAATGGTAATTACGATATTACAATAATTGAGAACCAGAAAACTCATCAGGCATCGATCAAACTGCGTAGAAACTGATATATTCACACAGGGGAGAAGAACAATGAGAATGGCAGACCTGACGATGGCAAGCAATAGTTATGCCATAGGACGCTTATTAGGATATACAAGAGAATGCAGAGGAATTTTAACAGTTATATAGGCGTGAAACAGGAGAGTACAATTAGTGATGCCGGTCATGACAATGTACAATCTATGTTTGATTCTGATATGCACTGGAAAAGCCAAATTTAAGCACATGTGTTCAAAAATTGCATATGGTTGTTATACATTATTAAAGGCGCGCGAATGTTTTGATTTATTCATTTTGCGCATACCCTATTTTGCATTCGTGCCCAGTCAGCTGGTTTATTGTATGGAATCCTGAGGTAATACTTACGCTACATACTTAGATCCGGTAAGTCGCTTGCAAAAACGGGCGATATGATTTATAACATTTTCAAGAAACACTAACCCTAGTAGACCTCTTTTGCAATCGCTAAACGTGTTGCCATTCAGTTGTATTTACAAATTAAAAACAGCCCAGACAGTTCGTAAAATCATAGAGTCTAATGAACCCCTTTCTTGGAACTTATTTCGATCTCCCAGAAGACAAACAAGGGCTGCAGCGAATTATATGTTTAATTTACCACCATGCCATGATGCATATGGACAAAGGCTGATTGAATTTTATGGTGCTCTAGTTTGGAACAAAATACCTATTAATATAAAGTTGGAAAATAACTTTCTGCCCTCCTTAAAAAGATTATTTCATGATTATGAAATGCAGTTACGCTAATTACTTTCTAGAACGTGATTTTTTTTTTGCGCATTACATGAGTCTATTGTATTCTGCCGTTTTATGACCTACTGTAAACGACTAAATTTTCGCGTGGACCTAATTTTCGCGAATTTCGCGAATCGCCTACAATTCGCGAAAATACGTCCCGCGAACAATTCGGGCAAAATGTGAACGCTACGGAAGCTACACTCGATTCGCGAAAATTAGAACCCGCGAATAATTTCAAATTTTCAGCTTTGGCCCGATTTGCGAAAATTTGAGCCCGCGAAAATTAAGTCATGTACAGTATATTACGATTGGACCCCGGACTAGCCTTACGGCTATGGGTCCAAACAGGTTTTGTGTATTTTGAAAACAAATTTGGAAATAAAGCATTGAATGAATGACGAAAGTAATCCCTGGAGAAGGGGAACAAGAGGGACAAAGCACAAACACAAACATAAGATTTGTGTTTGTCCTTTGTCCCTCTTGTTTCCCTTCTCCAGGGCTTATTTTCGTCATTCTTGTCCAGCTTGCTTGCACCTTTGCATTTAATTGCATCATAATCATTGAATGAATGAATGAATAATATGGCTAAGGAGCCATTGTTTCGATGTAACTTTCGTTCTTTATTACATCTTGGTTTGCGCTTCTTGTGGGCGTCTTGGCGCCGCTTTTGTTTTTCCCCGTGTTCATTTCTGCGTTGGTAGAAGGGGGCCGCAGTCCGGGCGTCACTGGAAAGACCGCGGCCATTCGCGGGCCGTACGGAAGGCCTCAGTTGGGCGGATTGTGCCGGCGTGCTGGGAATTGGAGACTCCTGCTGAATAATAATGCAGAAATTTATCTTTTTTCTTCCCTTAAAATATTACGAATAAAAAGCGGTCTATACTTCTTTCAGTATTTCCTTCGCGAAGCAGGATTGCGCAGCGGTTGGAATCCCGAAGATCAAGTAGTCGTAAAGATCACCGCAGGGAGACGATAATCAAACAGTGTAACGAATTAAGCCCTGCTCATGTACTCTGCCTGGGCTTGGTAGGAATTGAGGTCCTGGGTTGGTTTTCAGGTAGTTTGCTCGCGTTATTGATGGGAATAGCCAAACTCTTCCAATGTCTGAAGTTCAGCACGTGCCCTCTGCCTTGCCAATTGCAGCATGCTTTAAGGATAAACACTCATGACCTATACTCGGCTAGCAGATCTTGTGGCCGCTTGCTCCGGAAGCGAGTTGTGGGATGAATATTTCTCATTTTTTTTCGATATTCCTCGAATTTTCGATGCTCTGGCAAATAGAGCGAAAACTTATGTGCGTTTGTAACGTCAAGGATTCATTTTGAGAAGTATTGACGGAAAGTAGGAGGATGGTTTCACAGATCTTCAGTTTATCAATCTCATGAATAAGGTTTCGTGTTTTCGAGGTTTATTTTTGTCGAATTTGAACGATGTTCTGCAGAATTCATTGTTTTCTTGCCGGAAATTTGGCGTTGAACAGCTTTTATATTTGTTAGATTCCCAATTGTCAGAAATTCGGAGTTCAATTCTGCAGTGTTTTTTGTGTTTTCAAAATAAAAATAAAAATAAATAATATTTAAATAGACGCGTGCGCTAGATAAAAAAAAACGCTTGAATTCATTAATCCATTTTAGCTGAATTTGGCGTTGCCAACCTTGACATTGGCTGTACTAACCTGTCCCACGACGAAACTCGTAAACAAATGTTGCTTCGATAAACGTCTTGAGATCACTTAATTCATCGAGGCAGTCGCTGGGAAGCTCATTTCCACCTCATCCTATTCTAACACTCTGCCCCGCGGCTGCGCGGATTGGGGTGGGAAAGGATGTAATAAAAAATGCTTCCATAAGATATCTATGGTTCATAGTTTTTCTTGTTACGAATATACAATCCCTCCTCTCTCCCAGAAGCAGATATAGTAGGCCTAAACTGGAAACCGGAACAATGTCTTCGGATGTCTAGGGCAGGGCGTCGATTAAAATTTTTAACACGATTAATTGCCACCCTTTAATCACCGTTTAATCGATTAATCGGTCTCGTTTCTTTGACATGCATTATATATTTAAAAATAAAATTATATATATATATATATATATATATATATATATATATATCTTTTTGTCTTTGTTATAAATTTGACAAAAACGGCGCAATATAAAACTTCGAATATAAAGAAACCTCCATGTGTAGTTGAGAACAGTTCAGGAACATACACACTCAAATATTATTCAACTGCACGAGGCAAAGAGGTTCGTTGATATTCTCTGGCAAGAGCGACTTCCTTTGGTCGTTCACAATAGTCTGCTGAGCTATAGACCAACACGCGGCCCTGACGTCACGCAGCTGCGGTGGCGCTGTCGACGGCACTGCGCATGCGCAGAAGCTTCACTTCCTGCGAATCCGGCTTCTGCGCACTCGCAGTGCCCACACCTGGTGTGGGAAAATGCGGGTTTGTTTGTAACAGCGTGTCGGTCTATAAACGTACACTCGCACGGCGTTGAGCTGGCCGGGTCACGTGTAACCTTCGACACTCGTCTGGAGTAAGAAAACTCGCCCCTACAGTTTACTTTAGGTTAACATTTCACCTAAACTTTTGCCTTCATACAGGTGTACTCGTATACATGTGCCTAGTGGAAGCATTTAATTTTTGTCATTTTCTGTTTCGTCAAATTTTACATATGAACCGGTTAAAAAATGATCCCCATTAAAGCACTAATCGATTAATCGGCAGATTAATCGATCAATTTACCAGCCTTAGTTGCAACCAAGAAGTGCAATGAACCGTCTTTCCTGAATGAACCATGACAAAATGAACGTAAAACGCCCTTAGTTAATAATCCAAGATTAACAAAAAAAAAAGAAAACTGGGTGGCAAGGTTTTAGGACCATTGACTCTATGGCATGTGCTCTGAGCGTGGCTCTGACCAAACAAAATCGTAAAATACTGTTTTTTGTTTTTTTTGCAATGGGACATTACATTTTTGAGTTTATCGGAGAAACTGTAATTGACAAAAAAATGTTACCGGCGACTGTTTCTCGGTGTTCTTTCTTTTAATTTCTTCGAAAACACCATACCGTGATTATGAGCTGACGTTAAGGAAGGAGCTATAACGTAACGTTCACGAATGAGTTCTTACGCTATAAGTTCTAACGTATAGACATTTGAGTCGGAAATATTGGGATTTTTAAATTGGGCAGTGAAACTATTTTATAATTTGTTTACTGAGCTGCCACCGAAAGAACAGCCAACTCTTTTTCGCGTGGAACTTTCCCCAACTTAATATATATATATGTATATATATTCATTTGAGTTTTAGACCTTTCGAATTCCGCAAGGTCCCCGTAAAAAAACAAAGCACACTTTCGCGACGTGCCACGCACAACGAATAGGCGAGCAGTCCGTTCAAGCGAAGCGCTGCTACTAGAGAGCCACCTCCTTTCCAGACTCATTCCGAGGATCATCTGCGCGGTGAGCTCGTTTGGGGAGAAACGAAAACATATGCCTCGACCTCCCCTCACGTTCGGGCAGTCCTGGCTTGCGGGCGAGTGACGACCGTGCAGGGTTAACTCGAAATTGGACGCCATAACTCCTCGCCGGTCTCGGTCGGCGTGGCGGCTCCAGAGTGAAACGCATGTCACTTACCATACCCTCCAGCACGATTGCCTAGCCTACCAAGGCGGTGAAAGCTACGATGCTGCCCGGACCAGCTCGGTGTGAATGTCTGGACACGTTACTCTCTTTGGTCCACTTAAAGACTGCCCAGGACGCAGTCACGTGTGTCCCCTTGGCGGACTGATAGGTCCCTCCATGAATTTAGCATGCGCTGTATGCTGTCACGTCACGGATGAGAGGGCTAGATGCCTCGTGACTCCTAGGTTAAATCCATTTAGGCCTGCTCCCCCTCTCCTCTTCGCGCTGGCTTGGGTAATGAAGGCAAGGTTGACAGCCACTTTGTCTTTGGGTATAGGAGGGCCGGTCGAGCTTGCTTTGGCTAAGCAGACCTAACAATACATTACTTCAGCAAGGAACATCTATTTTGGTTACTGGGGATGATATTAAGAGAAGGTCTCGGGATCTTCTGAGGAAGTATATGAATATCATTTCCTATTTTTCATGATTTAACGTTCAGAGATGTCTGTGGCTGCCTTTCGCTTTTGAGGAGAGCCTTCTCAAAGATGTAGTTTGAGTACTTATGGCTTCTGAGGGACCCTGAAATTTGGGGGTGGCTAGCATTTATCCATGCCAAAACGTAGCCGTGCGTTATTGGGACCCTCATACATTATTTATTATTCCGCTTATAATTTTATAGCTGCTGCCGCGTAGATGGAGTAATTGATGTAATTCCTGAAAACATACTATTTATGATCCGTTCATAAACTTTGCTCCAGTGATTACAAGCGTATTTCTAAAGAGAAGTAAAGAAATTTAAAACAGCCTGCGAGAAAAGAATAACAAACAAAACACTCTGCAAGTTCTGTCAATCATGTAACGTTTGAGTGCTTTTATCATATTCCAATATTAAGCCAATCATGAATTGAAGAAGTAGGGATTGTTCAAACTCCCGGATCACAGCTTATTAAAACGGAGAGAGTAATAGTTTTATTTCTAAAAGTGTACCAAACTTCCAGACATTAAAGCATTAATATTTGCAAATGGAGCTTATTAAGTGTCGAAAGCATATATGTATTTGTAAACTCGATAGTTACTAAAGACATTGCCTATGCCATGTACGTAATTTAGCAGCCACTTCTCAAGTTACTTTGACTTGTTTTAGTCATTCTAGGAAGTAATCATAATATTGCCTTTTCTAAACTTTATTTTTACCAACCGCACTGTAGCTAAAATATATTTCGTTTGACACAGCGATCGTTTCCAGACACATTTCAGAAAAAGTATAGCCCCAACAATTTTTACTTTCTTTTCGTCGTGGAGAACCTATGGTATTAAGCTTGTTTTTCTTTCGACGTCCGTTACATTCCAAGTTATAATGTGGCAAAGAGACTCCAGTTGGCGACTTATTTTTGTTGAGACGTTTTTATGTTTACAAGTGCTCTTATTCTTGATTCTTAGAGGCCACTTTGACGCAAAACAAATAAACTGTTGTCTTCGCAGAAATTTATCACTCAGTTGGGTCGCCATTTGTTTTTCATGTGTTTTAGCGATAATCATTGTATCAACTTTTTCTTGCTGAAAAGGGCCGATTCTAATGATGCCTGTGAGCGTCACAAACCTGAAAAGGCAAAACTGAAGGCCACTTGTAGATTTCGGCCTGCCCAAACCACACGTGCAACTGATCTGGTTAAAAAGATGGATCTAAAACAAAAACAAATGTGTGTATGCTTATACCGCCGGAAGTTAGTGTGCCTCAGTGGGCGTCTAGTGTCTCAGTTGTAGATGATCAATTTAGCCAGTGCGGTACAACCGCTAACATGGGGTCTTCAACGTGCACCAAGCAGTGGTGAAACACGACCGCACGCCGGTACGATGCTGATCCAGATCGAAACGGGCAGGGGCGGGGATTGAACCCAGGATCCCTAAGTTCTGCAGCGCGAGCTTTCGCTCCACGTTCTCCGAGCCGGTGTGCGCCAGCCCACTCGGCCACCAATCCCCCTGGATTGGTGGCCTCAGATTGTCGTCGTCTCAGATCGATCTGAGACGACGGGTATTGTTAACGTTCGTAACCAAAGTGTTTGATTTTCGTATAAAGTTTGAACTTAATCAATCAGACGGTAGTTGTATAAAGCACTGAAATCTCCCCTCACTCCAAGCCTTCTTCCCAATTTCACTCATTCTTCTTTGCTCAACAACCGAATAAGTTACACAGAGCTACCAACTCACCGTGCCCTCATTTGTCAACTCCAGGGGTGACGATTCGTGCCGCTTCTTTTGGTATGGCTTTGTTTAAATTTCTCCCACCTTAGCCGGAATTTGTCTCCACGGCTCAGTGATACAAGCTGCGACGCGCCGTGTGAAAACCTTACCGAGGGTCAATTTCTTAAAAAAGCCTCCATAGGTCATATACACCGATGTCCCCCGTGATGGCGAAAAGCAGGGCGCCTCTGCGCGACGCACGGTCTTGCATCGCAACAAAACAGTGAGCAGATAGTGTGTAGGGCCAAGGCGTGGGGACTTAAAGCGACAAATGGGGGAAGGTAGTCTATCTTTCGCAGTAAATGAAAGAGCACTATCAGTGCAGACGCCAAGGTCTTTTACGAGAGATACACGATCTATCGCATTGCCCTCGACCACATCAGGAAACCAGAAAACGTCCTGTTTTCTTGATAAAGAAATCAATTTAGTTTTTCCTGGATTGAAAGAAAATACGTTTTTTGCACACCGCTCGGAAATCGAACCTATACCAGTTTGCAATAAAACACAATCAGCCTAGTTTTTAGGAGTAAAAAAAAGTTTGATATCGTCAGCAAAAAGAACGTTCGAATGCTTCACGGATTTGAATATCCTTCTTCAACGTTTACAACAAAATGAAAAAAGTGGTCTTTGGTTCGACCCTTGGGATACACGAGAAGTCGATATAAAACACTTTGAAAATGAGTTGCCAACACTAACAGTATTACTGCGTATACTCGTAGCTCCTGAACCAATTACACAGCTTAGGGCATAGACCCTAAAGAGAAAGTTTGCAAAGGAGTAAAGAATGATCAACTGGGTCAAAGGCCTACTACATGTCAAAGTATACTACATCAAGTTGTCCTCTGTTTATGATTATCGGTACAGAAAAATCTAGAAAAGAGCAAAAATTTGTTTCCACGGACATTCCTTAAAAGAAAAAAAAATGTTTAACAGGACTATTTTTTTGACTGACATAAATAGAGATAGGTTATGCATTACCATTTCGAAAACTTTTGCGAAACCACAAAATAACGAAACGGGACGGTAGTTATTAACTAGTGACAGATCACCAGCTTTGATGATGGGTACAACTATTCAAGACTTTCACGAACCAGTGAAAACACACTTCATAAGAGGTAGGCTAATTATATGTTTCAAGAAGAGATCAAATATGCCAGAACACGCCTTAATAATAAAATTAGGTATACCTTCAATTCCCACAGAGAATTTAGGTTTTAATTTTTTAATAGCTTCTAGAATTTCTGTTACGCCGACAGTAAAGGCAGATAAGAAGTATGTGTTGTACCAGCGGTTCTCGAACTAGAATAGCAGCAACTAAATTAATCAGAAAAAGATTTGCTCTGTGAATTGGCGAGGACAGAAAACCAGTTGATATTTGTCAGCACACATTTCGTGCATTGTCGCCTTTGTGGTTTTTAGCACAGCGATATAAGGTCCGAGGTTTTTTAAACTTTTTGAAGATTTGATGTGTGAAAACGTTTATCAGTCTTATACAACTTTTTCACTAAAGCAGGATAAACACTGAATTTAACGTACGAGACGTTCAGTCGAGTTTTCTTATACATTCGAATAATGTGCGACTTTATAGGAAGCCGGCGCTTTAGCTCCCTCGAAATCCAGCCAGGATACCTAAATTTACGTGTTTTTTTTCCGGAATAAAATCCTTGATACCATTAGACGTTACCGAAGTACACTAAGTAGTGGCCAAATCGGCGTTTTTGTACGAGAATACGTCAGGCCACTTACAAGTAGCCAGGTGATTGTAAACCCCGTAGTAGTCACCATTGCGATAACAAAACGAAGAGAACTGATGGCTAACACGGGGGGCACATGACAGGCAAAACTGAACTACAACGGAGGATGGTATCTGTCAAAACACACCAACGATATGACAGCAAGAACAATAGACTCCATGGGAGCATTTGACAAGCCGAAATCAAGGACAGTGTCAGCTGTATCTTGGCAGTAGTTAAATTTAGTAAACCACATGGAAATTTGAAAAGAAAGTAACAATTCCGCTTTCGAAGGAGTAACACTATTTATATGTGGCACTGTTCCAGCCGACCAACCAAGAACAGGCAGATCACAATCACCACATAATTGTTGTCTGTAGTTAAAAAATCAACAATACTAAAGTGTATTTTAAAATGTTCAATAAAGACGATATCATGAAAACGTGGAGGGAAATAATAATACTACTAATAAATAATAATAAAATTTCTATCCAAACGCACTCAGCGTAAGTTTCAAGATCCGCTCTTCGAAGCGATTAACCGGAACAGTCAGCAGCTATCAAAACCCCCGCTTTAAATTTGTTTCCGGAGTTCACATAATCGCGATCTCGGCGGTGAACGACATAGTTTGATTGAAGGTATACAGCGCTAGATATTTTGTCACAGAGCCATGTTTCTGTAAGGCAAACTATGTCTAAGTCGGTCGAAAGAACACTAGTCTTCAGTTCGACGGCTTTGGGTCTTATGCCACGAGCATTTTGATGCTCATGGCCTGAATCGCGTCTCAGACTGATGTGTTTAGCGTCGTAATCCACCCATGCATCCAAAGTGGTCCCGAAGTGGCAACAAATGACGTCACAAAAACCGGAGTGTCATGCAGTCGGATGTCGTGATACTGTTGGTTGGCCGTAGAATAACAAAAAGCACGAGCAAACTCGGGAGTCGCTGTTGTCACAGGGTCCGACTCCTGGCTCCCGAAGCTTCCCCGAACACTAGCCGGAGAGCGACCTGCAGTGAACAGGCGGCTGCCACATCGACCACTGCTGCTGGGACGCCTCCAGGATCGCGGCCGGCGACAGCATGACACTCCTATGACGTCATCAGGTGGAAATCGAGGGACTGTTTTGGGGGGGATGCGGTAAACAAACCGGTCGCAGACGGGTTCCAGGCACCCTCCCTACAGAAGAAGCGTCCACTGTCACAATTTTGTGCAAGTTGTAATCTCGGACATTGCTAAATTTTATACGTGGGGCGAACATTGGAGACAAGTGCTGCGTGAGCGTTCGGCTGAGAATCGTGCTTACTCAGTTACAACACGAGTCCGAGACGAACGCTAAAGGAGCACTCGCTTTCAGTCTGTGACCCCTTGGTGCCTTCAGCGAGTGACGTAAAATCCAATACTATAGCCCTTGCTATATTGGAGTCGCTGCTCTGACGCGTCTCTCCTGACCAGGGTGTAAGATAGACAGGTGGGGAAACGGCCCATAGAGGCCTACCGCAGCGCCGTGACCGGATTGTGTACTCGTCTGCTTGCGGGTACCCTCGATTTGCGACAGATGGCGCTGCGGCGAGAAGAAAAAATCTCCGTCAGTTTAGCCGGTCGCCACCGGTCGCCCCACTTGTGCGGCCACCCGGAGTAAGAGTTCGCGGTGCTCCACATAGATGGCGCCACAGGAAAAGAGAAACCCGGGGGTACACAATCGGGTCGCTCATTTGGCTCTCGTTTCCCCACCTGTCTATCTTACACCCTGCTCCTGACGCAAACGTGGGCACCAGCTACCGACGCTATCGAGTGAAACGCTGGATAATCCAGGAAGCCATTATCAACATTCAGCGAGTTTCTTAGTCTGCTATGCATGTTTTCTACATATTCAACTAGGCTCGTCTATAGTCTTTGGTGGTTGCGTTATAAAGTAAGAAAAGCTTTTCTATAACCCAAATTAAAATTCTGTAAAGCTTACATCTAAGGATCGTGATACATTTACAAGTAGTGTAATCAACACACTCTAAAAAAGGTATCACCTTACACCCTTTTGTCCCATATAATGAAGCCTCAAAACTTCAGTTCGACGAACAGCGCACTATAGTCTATCAGACGGCCCCAAATTTTACGAGGGGTTTGATAATGGTACGATATAGCTTAATAAATAGCTAAAGAATGTATTAAAAACCACAGACAGAAAACACTGAGGTTTTACAGTAGGGCCAACAAAACCCGATTATTTTTGTTTGTAGTCGGTAATACGCACGTTAGCTATTTTAATAAGTTGTACCACACAGATATCAAGCATTCTCGTGAAAGTTAGTTACCTCAGATCGACGTCAGTGCGCTGTACGTCGAATTGAAGTTTTGGGGTGTATTATATGGGGCAAAGGTGTAAGGATACACCTTTTTTAGAGTGCACGCATGACTAAGCCTACTTTAGTGGAACTAAGTGGAACCTTATAACGACTTGGTGTTCATTATGCTGCACCACAGCTTCAGTGTATCTTATTTAAAAACTGGACGGTAACATCGATTGGCGCAGAAAACATTGACTTAAGGGTAAAATGCACAAAGATAGCATTTCCTACAGGAGCTTTATCTGAAACACTTGAACGAGGGTGACTTTACTAACTTAGGCGTGGCTATGCCAACTCTATCCGATTCCAGTGCGGCATTCATTGCGTTCGCTGTGCAAAAAGAAGCCGCACAATGACGGCCGCCGCTGCACCCCAGACGCTATTGAACGTGCTAACATTACTCGGTTGATGCTGCTCCTGTCAGACCCATGTAAATAAAAGACAAACATTGTTCAGTAGATAAAAATAACAAACACTTATAATCACGGTCGATTAGGAAGCAATATACTCACTACACAAAACATTCTTTTTTTAACATTGTAATCAGGGTTGTTCCAAGAGCTGATAATGAAATATGGTATATTTATTATATTGTGTTGATTAACTGTTTCAGCCGTTTCAAACATTATTTGTGAGCTGCACAGAACTTTTAGTTCGAAGGAAATTATGATACAAACCAGTAAACAATTTGTATAATATGTGGTCGAGGTTCAATGTAGGATGTTAGGGAATGTATTTATATTTTCGGTGTTAAAACCGTGAAATAGTATCGCACATAAAAGAGACATACTTTCCAGACTTCCCTAGGGATATTAATGATTCCAGCAAAAACAATATCCTAAAGGTAGTCGATACTTGTAGAGAGAACTAAAGAAAAAGCTTCCAATAAGCCTCAGTGTAACAGTCGATTTTTTGTAAAGGAACTTAGCTAGTTTGTTTAGTCGAATTTTCGCTTCCGGAATGAGGCTTTCATAAAGTTCGTCCTCAGGGCACTCACCGTTCTTTTGGAATTACGAGAACCATACTTGTTTGGTTTTTAATTTGGAGTTGTTTACCATCATGTGTTTTTAAACATGCGCATAAAGGTTCGCTTGTATACACTTCATGGATTAGAAAGGAACGTTCTGGCAGAGGTGCTCCGGGTGCTGTTACAATACAATGTGGGCACAGAAACCAATGGGTTACTCACAAAATAAAATAAATATTAAAACACGTCAAATGAGCAGTTTTTGGGCTCGCTGAGCCACTGTGTAAAACTCGTATTACCTTTGCTATCTGTATCCATAACTTTCGACTAGGAGCCCTCGACGTTTGGATCAGATAATATCGTATATACTATCACGATAAATATGAGTGCGAACACCGTTCCGCCTGGCCCGCGGTACTATCAGTGTCCTCGGTCGATTGCTCTTTGAAGTACAAGTGCAGTTGTGGTCGAGACATATCATCTCTAGCGATCGCCGCACCACTCTGCACTTCTGGGTTGTCTGCTGGCGAAAAACGGTCGGCGAAGCTGCGAAACTGTTCACCAATGACGGAGCGCACTGCTTTTTTTGGTAGCAGACGACCCGGAAGTGCACAGTGGTGCGGCGATCGCTAGGAACGGTATGTCTCGACCGCAAAGTGCACTGATGCTTCAAAGAGCAATCACCAGGGGGCACTGATTGTACCGAGGCCACGCGGAGCGGTGTTCGCACTCATATTGATCGTGATGGTACGTGCGTTTCATTTTTGTATGAGGATTATACTTTGTTTCATTTTACGATGGACTAAACGCCAAAGCCACGGGCCGCCAGGTCCAATCACGTTCCGCGCTAAACTATGTCATGCCTAGCATTGATTAGGGTTGGATGAATAGTGCTCAGAAACCCCAAAACGCTGCATAATTTCTATAGCTTCGACACTTCAAAACAGCCTGTAAGTCGTGGCTTTTTTGCAATTTAACGTTGCTGAGTCACTCACTGCTATTCGATTCGAACCACTGTCCGTCCATTCCCATCAGTAATCCGAGACACGGGCCCTGATACGTGCGTCAAGGCACAATACCACGCAATTTCTAAATGGCTTGTGATTGGATCTGGCGGCCCGTAGCTTTTGCCTTTAGTCCATCGTAGGGTGAGACTAAGTATAGTTCTGATTTGTGTCATACTGAATATATTAGGGTATAGTGTGAATTCTATCGGCTCTTTAGTTCAACAGAATTTGTTTTCAAACATTTTAATGTTTTTCTGTTGTTGTTTTTTTTGTTGGTGGGGGAGGGGGGAAGGGGCGGTTTGTTGATTTAGCAAGCTTGGTTAAAGCCACCGCTCAGTTTGATTTCTCTGTCAGGGAAGGGAGGATCGGACACACCACTTTGAAATTTGCGTAGAATAATTTTTAATGCGAAAGGATTAACTTTGCCAAAGAGCGAAGCCGGCGGCGTCTAAATGCCCATGTCTGCTAGCAGCAGAAGACGGCACCTAAATGCCCATTCGCTGAGCGAGACGGCATGTAAAGTCCCATTGGCTGCGACGCGTCATATCAGAGGCTTCGTCACGGAAGCCGGCAGGGCCGCTCGAAATCAAAGCGGACGCGCCTCAGAAAAAATAAACACAAAAAGAGCACTGCAACGCAGATACCTCGTCGCGGAAGCCGGCGGGCGGCTGAAGGTCAAAGCGAACGCGCCTCAGAAATAAAACACAAAGAAAAACTCAGCAACGCAGATGCATCATCACGGAAGCCGTGGAGCCGGAGAGCGCGACGCGCATGTTCAGTTGGTTGGAGTGATGTCACCACTGGAGCGCCGTCTGAAAACGGGAGACGTGGCGTGCTTCTTGTAGGAATGCTTTCGCATTCTTACATGTAAGCAGTCTTAAGTGTCTCTACCGAATTTTTCTAGTGTTGTGTTTATCTGAGCTTTTCACCTTCAGGTCTCTGCCTCGCTACTTACTACTTAATTTCTCGAAGGGCATTATTTATAATAGTATTAATGTTTGTTTAGATTTCCTTCATAGTTCACTTACAATCCACGTTTTTCACCACTGGGCTAAAGTATATAGCATCGGCAAAGAAGCTGAAACCGTTTCACCTGCTTCTGAGTCTTATTTCTTATTTAGCAACAAACTACACATTATTCCCACTGCATATCACACGGGGAAAAAGGCCGAGTAACTGTGATATTGACGCATGCGCGAAGTCTAGTGTTCAGCAGAAGAGCGCCACTGCGCATTCTCGAAATGCGTTCCACAGTCCAGTAGACAAAGATGGCAGCGAGCAAAAGACGATTGCTGAAATTGTCTAGAGCACTCTTCCTATATTTCAATGAGTGTGTTCTTAAGCTAGAATTAAGATATTCTAGGGGTATCTTATACTATCGAGTGCTGCTGACGTGGACGTGCGAATGAGATGAACATTCTTATCTGCTGCAAAAGATAAGAGCTGTAGAAGTCCTGCACACCCAGACAAAACAACTCTCCACTCAGTGCTGGAAGTGCTTACGCACATTAGATATCTGGGAAAGCAACGTTGTTGTGTGCGCCAAGCCTAAAATAAAATCGCTCTATATGTTGGTTTTTCCTCTTTTTGACGTCAGACAAACGAGGTTTCTTCCCGAACAGACGATATGTTTGTTCGTATTCAAACGATGTGTTTGTAGCTCTACGATTTTAATTGAGAAATGAGGAAGCGGAGCCGCTCTTACAATTCCCATGTTGTAACAGTCTATACATACCTACATTTCAAAACCTTGTGTGCTTGATAAGAAATCTAGCGTTGGGGCAAAGATTAAAGAGTGAACACGTTCCTCTCGCGCGCGAAGGAGCACTCCGTTTCCCTTTAAGTGCAAGCGTATATAACAAAAAGTACAAGAGTGAGCTAAGGGTTTTCAGCGTCACTTTCTAGTAATCTTGCAGTGCAAGTATAGTTCGAGGCAACATATGCTACTTTTTATAGCTTCGGCTTCGCTTGTACTTAAAGGCAATTCCATTGTATATATATATTTGTATTTTAAACAAAACATTTTTGTTTGTTTTTTTGCCAGGCTCTTGGAAGTTTTTTGAGCTTTGAACTCCAGAAACGGGAATTACACGACCATTTCTGCAAAGTGTAGGTTCCGCCTTCGGTAGTTGAAGCGCCGTCGTTACAGTAATCGCATCGCTCCGCCATGTTCTGAGATACGAGCACATAAAGCAAAGGAGGCATAACGCACATTGTGAATTGCTTGATGAGTGCCAGTAAAAACGCATTACGCGAACAACACGCGAATAAATAAATAAATGGGAACCAGGAAAAGAACAGTCATACCGAAATCGTCGTCACGTTCGGAACAGACCATTGTGTATAAGGATGTGATTTTATAATTTGTTTTATGAATTGCTATATTTTTCTTAGGAGTGACACTCCCTACCGGCCCCTTCCAAGCGCCCGCCGTTGTTTCTACATTGTGTTTGTTCCGTCCGTGACTTTAAAATATTAACGTTAGTTGGGGTGTGGCCGTACCTACTCGTAACATAAAGAGTTTTCCACGGAAAGCATAACATTGGTTTCACGTTTGAGGATTCGTTTTACTGGCCAGGTTTCAAGTTAAGGAAAGCATATTAGTGTCGGTATAAAGTAAACTCGGGGAAAAAGGACTGCTCGAAAAAATTTGACGAAAAAGGTAAAAAAAAAGAACAAGTAATTGTGTTTGTGAAAAGCGCTTACTTGCTCTAACTCATTTTTCCTTGCGTTTACCCGTTGCGGAACATTGGTTCATTACAATTTGTAAATTTGGCTTTTGAGAGGGAGGCTGGACGAGTTTGTGAAACATAGTAGGAAAGTAAATGACCCAAAAAGACAGAGTTGTAAGTCAGCGCCCTTTACTTATCTCTTTTGTGTGTCCTCATGTTGTGTCCATGCCCTTTTGCGTTGTTGATTTCAATCATTTCAGAAAGAAAGGAGGCATACCCTTTGACAGTCGTATATTTTCGTCTTTCATTTATTTTTCGATGTGCGAAGGTGAACCTAAACCTTCGGTGGTTTAATGGGCACCCCCTTTCGCCCTAAAAAAAGGGTAGCGAAATGTTTTTGTTGTTGTTTACGATAGAATGAATGTAGTGACTTTTACATTTGTTTAGTAATACTAGCTATTCATTCTAAAGATATAAATGTCAATGAGAGTACCGCTTCACATTTTACAAGGTAGATAAGCATGTAAATGCTAAAGTGGGGCAAAATAACGCGAGTATATAGTGATAGTACTTTTAAAGCTGCTTCTCATGATGTGATGAGATGTCGCCGTCCCAAACATCTTACAGCACAGGGTAAACAACGAGCAGCCGGCGCTCATGCAGTGCCCCCTACTTTACCACCACATGTTTGTTCTACATGAAGGGTGTCCGAACCCCGGCCCGCGGGCCAGGTTCAGCCAACGGAGGCACTCCGGAGTTTTTTCAGTGATGCCCGGCCCGCATAACGCTGCTGCAAATGAAAAAAAACAGGCGCGTGTAAAAAAAAAAGTTTAGTGCTGCGAAGCGCTTTAAAAGCGCGAGCGAATATATAAAACAAATAATGAAAGAACATTCTACATCAAAACGCAGGTTCTCTCGACATAGTATTTGTTGTACACTGTCATCACCAATGTAACTGTTGGTTGTTCCCTGTTTGAGGCATGTTTAACTATGAACTGTGTCAGCTCTGACATACAATCATCATCAGATCTAGCATTCTCATTAGTATCCTTCTGCCCTGCGTTAATATGCCAAAGTTCATATGCGGCTTTGATTTATGCCTGGTGAGTTCTCTGGATCGCAAATAATTAATCATAATCATAATTAGAATCATGTCGCACATAAAAAGAAAGTATATATATGTGTAGTCATCCACCTTAGTTTTCTTAGTGTCCACTCAAGTTGATATTTTTTCTATTCAAACACTTATTTAGGCTTTTTATTGAGTATTTCTTCAATTATGTAATCTTATCTATTTTCTGGCCATCGAGACTGCCACAGGCCCCCAATCCGAACCCTGTGGTATCCTTTTCTGGTAGTCTCGCTCCATAATAATAAGTGCCATCCGATTGGCCTGTGCTCCGATCGTCTCGCAGGGAGTAAAACACTGCAACGAGAAGACACCGAATGGGTTCACTGTACTTCCCGGCTGCGCGTCCTCGAGAGCCGGCAGTCCGGGCCCAGCGACCCTGGTTGTTGGCCGTCATTCAGAGCTCGCAGTCGGACTCCGTGTCCATGCCTGCGGATCGTCCTTCCCACGCCAGCGCTGCGTAGGCTAGCTGTTCCGAGCTGTCACAGCTCGAGTCTCGCTGCTGAACCACTCCGGGATCGTCATGGCCCAGGTCGGTAGGGCGAGGGCTCGCCGTTTTCACCGGTCTGTCTCCAAACCATGCTGGTGGACCACTCCGGGGTTCTCCATGGGCCAGACCAGGCAGGACGGCTTCATCGTTCCTGCCCGGCCCCAGCCTCACGCAGCACGCACTGTCTGGCGTCAGCTCGTGTCTCTCGGCGGACCGCCTGTCACGTGCCCTCCGCCACGTCGTTTTGTACCCTCTTCTCCCGCAACCCTTAGCCAAAACGTTTGGAGGCCGCTGTTCTAAACTAAAAATTACACAACTTACCCTTCGCGCCACACAGTCTCCACATGTGTGCCCAGTTTCTTTTGACTATCACATCACATTCTGCTGTCGCTACTGCCTCGCTAGTACGTCAAAGGTGTGACTCCCCATCAACGGTTTATAGGAATGGTGAACGGTTTTGCTCAAGAAATGCTGGAAGAGCGTGCAGGCTTATGGCAGAGGTTGGCGTCGATCAATCGCCTGAACAGCAAAAGTTGGTGAATAAGTATCTTTAAATAAACACTTCATCAACAAAACAATTCTAGTCCCATATATTTGCCTATATTTTCGAGTGGTGCACACGCGTACACTTTGAATGTGATATCATTTATAGGGCTGCCCCACACCGTAAGAATGTAAGCGTTAGACAGCACACGACAAGAAGAAAATGTATGGTAAGGCGTTTTAATCGTCTTGCAGCGAAATTCAAACGCAGGATGAAACAATTCCGTGCCCGACGATTTAATACAGTGCCAAGAAGATAATTGAGGACCAAGGGATTGCTTTTCTATGTCAAGCCCGGAAACGTGTGAGCTAGCTGTGTAAATGGTAACCGCGTAATCGTTCAGTCAACCGCGTAGAGATATCATATATGATAATATAAGGTAACTTAATCTCACTCAAATAGTAAATAATAACGGTATAATAAACTAAGTGATACAAAAATAAAAACTGGTTCAAACTCAACCACAAACACCCGAAATTCCACAGAAGAAGATATTGCGTGCAATATACCGACTTTAGCGTTAGTATCTTTGAAAATAAGGCATATAAGTTGTAATGAGGAAGTCGCCATGTATTGACCGCCACCGCAATGCATTTGAGTACGTTCCCTTGTCAACGTGCCAGGTGACGTCAGCGCGAATCAGCTGCACGCATAGAGAGCATGCACTGTGTCGAGATCTGGAGGAGGTTGCGCAAACACACAACAGCCGCGCGTTGCAGGAGCGCGCAGTACCGTGATGTAGTGGTTTGGTTAACAGAGGCCAGCGATCCCCAAATGGTCTTACATTACATCTCCTTTCACAGCAGCCAAGAAAAGGTGTATTGTGTTTTGTCCCTGGCCGTCTGTAAAACGAGTGTGTTTAGTCCTCAGCTGACAGTGCCAAGAGATAAGTGCCGCCACGCACAGGGTCAAACATATGGTGGAAAATGGCGTGAATTTTTAATGGTATTAGTTCAGGCTCTACGCCTGACTGTAGCAGATAACGCTTTAATAATATTTATTAATTCTATTATTTTTGGGTGCCCAAAAGCAACCACATAGGTCATCTCATTGGTGCACCAACATAAACGAACAAAATCAGCAAGCAAATACATAGGCTCTCAACACGCTTACTAAAAAGATGAAACATCTAAGACAAAAATAATGCTATAGGTGCTAGAATAATGTCATTCAAATCGTGACGGTACATATAAATTAATGCAGATATGTCAAGGTGGGGTGGAGGAAGGTATTATATAATGACGTAATCCGTGAGAGAAGGTGAGGTATTACATGGCGAGCGAACATCAAAACAAACAAGGTGTCCCATTGTTTCTCGGAATGGAATATGGAAGTGCAATTTCGTAAGGAGTTGCGCCGCATTAGCTACGCCATTTGCAACCTTGTGCAGAAAAATTAAATCTCGAACAGTCCTTCTTTTAGACAGTAGTGAAAGTAAAAACGTTTTCATTATATATTCATACCTATAATAAAAGCGTCCCACAAAGTATCTATCGTAAACAATCCGGACAAATCTTTTCTGAACAGTTTTTATGCGCATAGCCTGTGTCTTAAATATCGAGTTCCACACGACGTATCCAAACTGCAGTCGTGACCTCATTAAAGAGTTAAAAAGCTGAATCAATGAATGAGGATTTCTAAAATTACGTGTCAAACGAGAAATTACTCCTAACACTCCAAAAGCATTTCCCACAAGGCTGTCAAATTCTCTATATAGCACCTATCTATTTTCTTTTTGTTCCCACGACCGACATATGATTTCTAAAAGATAAAGCGCTGTCAACACATACACCAAGGTCCTTTTGTAGATTGATACACGCTGTATTGGCGATCCCTCAAAATAATAAATAGACTAAAAAAAAAAAGAACGCCGATGGCAAAAATAAATAACTTGTTTTTCTGGGGGTTAAGCAGCAACTGATTATTTTTACACCACTGAAGAAGACTGGTAACGTCACCTTGTAGGACATCGCAATTTTTAAGACTATTAATGCTTTTGAACTAACTTAAGGTAATCAGCAAAAAGAAGTAGTTCAGAACTGTTTACGCACGACATTATTTCAGTTATGAAGATCAAGAACAAAAGAGGGCCCAGTATTGATCCCTAAAGAACACCGGACGTCGAAAAAAAATTCAGAAAAAGAGTCACCAACTCGAGCAGTGTGCTTTGGAGTGTGCAATGCGTTCGGGCGAGGTATTAAATTTACTGGAATACCGGTAGATTTTGTTTGCTAGAACAAATGTCAGACTCCTATACTTTCAAAACCGCCTAGACACACTTAACAAGTTTATTTCTAACTATGCATGGTTAAAGTAAACTATTCCTTAGCATACATTAATTGGTTCACTTGACAGCTTCATGCATGATGTGGGCTCTACATTGTAAACTTACTAGAATTTAAATATATTTTTGTATTTACACATTACCCGCGACATGGCCGGCTTAAACCTTTTTCTAATTCACACCAGTTTCCATTAGATAGTAGTGCTAAATAAGTACAAAAAATGAATACATGTTTTATTTTCTTCAATGCTAGGATGACCCCTTTCAAATAATGAGTGCCCATGTTTCTAATGAATGAGTCAATTGCTATTTAGATCATCTTCAAGACCCTTTTATAAAAGACGGAGGTATTACGCTAACCACGCAATATAAAATTTTAATATATTACATGGTGGTTTGAATCTATTTTCAGGCTTTTTTGCTTTATTTAGAAAGGGGTGAGAGTTAGACGAATACCGTCTTCACCCTATTTGCCTTAGGGCCGACGGTCATTAGATGAAATAATAATTGCCAGAGGGAGCTGAATAATTAACAAAAGTTTGTTCATTACCTATTGAATGATTAGATTTATGGGTCCAGTTGCACTTTCAGCATTAAGGGCAATTACTATTAGAGGCCATGCCAATTTATCAAATTTGCAAAAGAAGCTGGTATATTTGTATATGTATCTCTAAATTTCTGTTTTGTTTAACTATTCGAAATCCCAGGCAAAAAGTGTGCCATAACCCCTGCCCACAATGATGCTTAGAAGAATGACTTAGTGGTCTTTGTCACGTCATCACTTTTGTCATCGGTGTACCTACCAAGAATATACGTTGCCGAAATAATCATCCAATGATTCAAACAACAACGTCATGCTTCCAAGCGTCATTGTGGGCAGTACTTGCATGGCTCTCTTCGGGTGCAATTTTTAAAATGGGCATAAATACGCGAAAATTGATTGATTAATATCTCCAAAACCAATACTTTGTCGGAAATTATTTAAAATATTCTAGCCTTTAACACTAAACGCCATCAATACTGCAATTGCAACATGACCCCATAAAGCAATCCTTAAAAAGTTAATTAACACATTTTGTTAATTAGTCAACTTATGACAATTATCCCCTCATCTAATGTCTGCCGAGCCCAATATATACATGGAGAGGACGGAACATGTTTAGCTCTCACCCTCTACTTTAAATATTTTTCACATTGAAATCAAACAGACTATGTATGTATCAGTGTTGCGGAGTTGCCACTCCAGAGTTGGAATGATTCCAGAATCATTCTGAATTTTCGCGACCCCGGAATGGAATGGGAATGGAATGGCGGCAACGTTGAGGGGAATGGAATGGGAATGGAATTAGATGCCTTTTGCGGAATGGAATGGAATGGGCCCGGTTCTTCTATTTTTTTTTCTTAGTGTTTACGGCCAGCGAAATTGAGCCAGTCAGCGAGCCAGTTGCTCAGAAATAAAATGAGCAGGCGGGAAACAGCTAACCCGCGTGGAGCTCTAACAGACTTATACGCAAAAAATGCAATACAAAAAAGAAGCGTCAAAGCAAAGAGCAGAAAGGGGGGGGGGGCGGTGGCGCCTTTCGCGCAGGCGACGGGCTTTACTGGCGTTACACGAGAGCGAGCGAAACAAGAAACCAAGCACCAAGCAAAAGAAATGAAGGCATGGAGAATACACGCGCGCACAGATTGAGATCTGGGAGCGGGGGACGACTCATAACTCACAGAGCTCTGATGACTCGTTGACTCGCACGCCGCCGAAAGATGATCAGTTATTGTTTTCTTATAGTTCGAGGAGCGTTGTTTAGCAGGCGGCCAACCCTGCTGCCTTCCACGTTCATTCGCGCGCACTCCTTTGAAGTGCGAAATCTGGGTTTGCTTCGGCATTAAAACAAAGCAAGCGAAATTCACTTCTCTCTTCTCCTCTTGCGCTTTGCTCCGACGCTTGTTTTTTTATACTGCATTTTTACGTGTGTCCGCCTTTTACTTGGTCTTTGTTCTGATGCTGGTTTTTTGTGTTATATGTTTTACATTCAAGTGGGTTAGGGTTACAAGCAAGCTAGCGGATTCCCGCTCATTTCCTTTGACTTTAGACTCTACTGTGTTTCACCTTGTGATGGACCGCTGTGGACGCTACGAGTCATCCCAGGCAATCCAGCACCGTGAGGGGGACTAAGTGCACGGCGCGTTGCTGCGCCCCAGGGTCACGCGACACTCAGAAGGCACTGGATTGGTTTTGATGGCTCTGGTGCTGTCTGTTGCGGTCCATCGTAAGGTGAAGTAGACTATCGTCACCGCTCCTGTCGCGTGACCGAACTGACTAGACCTCCAGAAAGACAGTTTCGTGACATGGTCTATTAGCGGCGAGATGTTTCGGTGGCGCCCTCGTTCGGTTACCTTTCGTGACGTCATTACCTTGTGAACAACAAGTTCGATGGTGTTTGTAATGGGCATGGTGGAAGCCTGAAATCATAGCGCTCTCGAAGCAACACTACCAACACCGTCAAAATTGAAGTTCTTACATTCCTCTTATTTCCGTCAATGAGACATGCTTTGCTGACGTCATAGTCAGCATTCGGCCAATTGTGGTGGGCCGACCACAGCGACGCTTTCGTTCGCTCACGTCTCTCGTGCTGCACCGTAGAGGTTGCACTTTGTCAGAGGATGTGTTCTTGCCACTGTGCATGGAGTTGCTTCCAGCAGCGTACTAGCCGTATTGCTGTGCAGGTATTTGAAGAATACGGTAATATGGCTTATTTCTGCGCCCCGCACGAACTGGATATGTTTATGGTCTTCTCAAACAAACACGCTGGCCGCATACGTCCTAGAACACACTGAATGCAAAAAAGTTCGCCAAAACAAATGAGTGGATTTAAGTTTTGCTGTTTGTTGCGAGCCACGTGGTCGAAAGACCGATGTTTTAAAATTTAAACAAGCATCGACATATCAAGGGGCTTTCTCAATGTTTGCAGTACAATGTAAACAAACACTTTGTGCCACCAGCGTTCCGCTTAGTAAAATGAATGCTTTTTTGAGGCATTTTGCGTTTTTTTTTGCAATTGTCTATGCGTTTGATAATGCCAGCTTTATGGTGCTTATGCCGGCAACACAATGTAGCTGTCAGGTGCCAATTTTTATGTTTAGGAATTAGAGGAATGGAATGGAACGATTCAGTCATTCCAGGAGTGGGAATGGGCCCAGCCAGTGTCCTCATTCCTAGGAGTTGAAAGGAATGGAATTATCGCAAACTCTGATTCCCCGGAATGGAATTGGAATGGAATTGCGGTGCCCATTCCGCAACACTGGTATGTATAGCGGCCGGATTCACCTTAAAGGGACAAGTTCAAAATTGTGTAATGTTTCACAAATGCATTCTAAAATACTAAATCCGGATTTACTACTCAGAACAGTAAGAAAACAATAAGGCAAAGCTCAACAGAGCACTAAAACCAGTGCTGGTACCAAGGTTTCGCCTAATACCCTCTATTCGTTTCATGAATGTTTTTAATCGTCTGAAAAGGAATTTAAGCACTATAAATTGTTGCAAAATATTATGCACTCATTCTTAAAATTTTCCCTTCTATTTTTGATGGAATTACTCTGATGATGTGAAACAACTGCCGCAAATTCCCAAATGAATGCAAACCAGTGGTAAAGTGGTAAAGAAACAAAATAAAAAGAGGAGGGGAGCAACTTTCTTTTGGAGAGGAAGGGTCCCGGGGGGGGGGGGGGGGCTTTTGTTTGGGACTTGATGGAATTTTACAAATTTTTGTGAAGCGCTTAAGTAACGCAATGAAGACAACGATTTCTTTTTTCTTTTTTTCGCGCGTCTCTCTAGTGCAAGAAATCGAGTGGCGGCCCATTCTGGGGTCGGTCTCTGGTTTAGTTCTCGCTAAAGCGGAAACACTGAGAAAACGATCAATAGAGATCTTGGAAAAGGGGTGTCTCTAATCCTTTTTTTAAATTATGAGTCTTTTATTGAAGTGTGCGGAGCCTTGTAATTAGTCTCGACTCTGCTCCTTCAAGTTTCCCGAAGCTCATGAATTGCCCCGGAGGTATCTTGTTGGATTATAAAGATAGCCCCTTTGGCGAAGAGGGACTCTGAGATTAGACGCGGGAACCAAAAAAGGTGAAACTAAGAAGACAGAAGCATCTTCTGCCAAAAACGAAAAGAAGAGAAGGAGAGCTGGAAAGAAAAGAGAAGTTCCCGGAGTTTAAGAGAGATTAAAAGAGGCGATAATGACAGGCTTTAACCTGACCGACTTCTCGGCTTTTCAGCTTACCGGCTGTCGTTCTGAGCGAGGCACCCACACATCTACAATGAACCTGGATAAATGGATGAACGTGTGTGAATTATTTTAATCAGGCGGCGGCTTGCGCCGCGTAGCCACAGCTTTTATTTCTTCAATTAACTTTTTGTACAGCCAATTAACAAAAATTTACAGCCTTTCCACTCTGGGGAAGAAGGAAGACCAGCTAAGCGGTACTATGGTAAGAATAGAGTAATGGCCGGCAGCAAGTCGGCAAGCCAGAGTGGAATGGCTGGAGATTTTGCGCCATCTATGAGCGACGGCAGGCAACCAGACAACCGGCAAGCCGGTTGTCTGCTTGCCGCCGTCGCTTATAGCTGGCGGTAGCTGTCCAAAGTTTCGTGTCATGATTTGTTCTCTGACAAACACGATACTGGGGAAACCAGCCCTTACATCTCCGCTGTAAAATTAATATTTTTTTTAAGTAACGAGAGCCATCTGGGCCGGGAGGAGGGGGGGGGGGGGGTTGCATATGATGTGCAAATGGCGGGCAGCCCAACGTTCCTTCACCCTTGAGAACACATTGGCATTCTATCGTTATGTCGGTTTTCCATGCTCATCATGCCCCATACTTCATATGCTAAAACAATTGCAAAAAACACAAAATGCGCGCGGAGCCAACTGCTGACAACGTTGGTCGTGCGCGACGGTGCCCTCCGAAACTGGCAACATTAAGGAGCGAGGGTCATGGGAGATGTACGCATGCGCAGAGCCTTGCTTGAATGGCTTTTTTGTGCTTTAGATATTTACGGAAGCATGCACCCACAGTCAGCAAAGACTTTGAATTCCCTCCTTATAAGCAGCCTTGCAGCTCAAGTTTTCTTTTGGCTTTTCATGAACAATAAAATATCCACACGTGCTGAATTCATGACACTACGTATCACCATAAAACCCTTAATAATGCC
>JAZHYW010053385.1:0-21784 GCA_037355805.1 Ixodes ricinus | reverse complement strand
ATTTAAGGCACAGCTTGACTACTTTTTCTTATTGATGAAACCCCGCCACACCAAAAGAACAACAACCTGATTTTATAGTCAGATCAAAATGCTTTATTCGCTCCTCTTTTCGCGTTTTGGCCTGATTGTAATGTGAACATTGCTTTTCTAACTTTCGCCTTTTTTTTTCCGACTGTCTGCTCGACTTGACAAAGTTATGCGAACGTGTGACGTCATCCAACTGCGACGCGCGGAAAAGTTTGAATGTTTGTTCTTGCATCACTTTCAATTGCTCGTTTTTCTCGTTAGTCATATTGTAAATTCAGGTGTAATACTATAGGTAAAGCCAGGGTATATTCCGAAACGCATTTAGTTTGGATAGCTTCTTTCGGGACAAGGTTGACTTAACGAAGCCCTTATCCCTGGCACACATCCCGCGCGTGGAAAGGGGGAAGAGCGAGACGTCGTGGGTCGGCATTCGACTAACGATCCCCAGTCCCGCGACGCCGTCGCAGTCTCAATCGGACTCACTCCCTTCTCAACGAATCTCGGGCCTTGGCTTCCGACCTCGTCCGTGTGTCTCGACCCGGAGAGAAAAAAAAAATGAAATGTGGATCAAAGGCAGAAGACGGTTTCGTTCCGAAAATCCCGTCAAAGTTCCTTTACAGTCGTGCAGAGTTTGCGCTGAAGAGCGAGCGCCGCCCCGGGTTGATGTGCCGGCGGGTGCGGAGAGCAGAGACAGCGAAATTGAGTGATCTCCGGGGGCTCGGAGCAGGAACAAGAGAAATCGATGCAACGCCTCCGGAAAAAAAACCCGGTAAAGAAAAAAAAAAGAACAACAAAAAAAGTATACTAATCTTGTATACTTTTATAAAACACAAAAAAGAGCAAAAAAAGTACGCTCGAAGCCCGCTCCTGGTATGTTTTCAGTATGCAAAGTATACTTATAGCACAATGTGTGTAAACGTTGGTATCCTCGGGGAAAGGGAAATGAAACGCCAGGGAACGCGGAACACAACGCGCATTTCACAAGAAAATCCGCAGCGAAAGTGTGGTACGTTGAGAACAAGGAACAACGAACATTCTGAAGGCTCCCCAGAGGGAATAGAACCCGACACGTTCCACCCCTGCATGCGGGAAAAGGAAAACTGGTGAACGGAATACGTACAGATTTATGCCAAGGGGCGTGCACGTCGTAACTCGTGTAACCTATTTTAGCCATCACAAGGCAGCGATTTCTATCAATGGGAAGAAAACAAGAAACCCCAGACGTGGCCACGATCACACAAGGGCAGCAGAGTGAACTGAGAAACAACTATACCAATACAGAAACAAAATGCAATGTTTACCACAATTTGCCGAAGAATGCAGCGTAAACGCATTCCTCACCCAATTTATCCGTAGGTGAAAATAATAATTGTTTAAATATTTACTGGTAGTGTATAACGAAACGAAAAACAGCGCAAAAAGAGGTGAAGGATAAGCCGAAGAAACTTGCGAACCAAGCGTTGACTCACAAGTTAATGTAATAAAGAAGAAAAAAAAAAACAAGCAAATATGAGCCTTCAAAAACAAAGACGTGCTACAACACCAATGTTATGGAGCGATCACTTCAGACTTCAGAGTGGCTTCGATGCGCTATCTCGCTTTCACACAGTGCAAAGTAGTTGGTTCGTGGCAATTGATGTGAAACGTTTCTGGTTGCCCGGTTTTTTGGTTTTTCTATCATTAAAAACTTAGTTGAGGTCAGCGCCCGGTCTGCCCATCTCTTGAACTTATCGTCCTTCTCGCGCAGTTTTTATTTCTCTCTGCACCCCCGACTCGCCCAAGTTTGCACTGTTCCGATTTCAGGTGCACTCGGTATGTTAGCGGAAGGGGGATTGGTGGCGCCAAGTATATTTTAACGCACGGCATCTCGGAGCGAATGCAGCGAAAGCTTGCTTTGCTGCAACATCGGGGAGCCTGGGTTCCATCTCCGCCCCTGCCCGCGTTTCGATCTGGATGAGCATCGCGTACCGGCCTGTGGTCGTCTATCACTACTGCGCGCGATGCACGTTAAAGACCCCAGGCTTCTATACTGAACTGGCTAAATTTCTCAGCTCCAGGGGCAACATCAGACGTCCATTGACGCTGATTAACTTCCCGCTGTACAAACATACACGCAACACAATTTTTTTTAATGCGAACGCATTAACTGTTTTGTGGTGCGAAGCCGGCGGTGTCTGTAGCAGCGCAGCACTGGCACCTAAATTTCCATTTTCCCCATTGGCTGAGCGAAACGGCACCAAAAGTCCCGTTGGCTGTGACGCGTCATATCAGATTGCGTCGTAACGGAAGCCGTGGAGCCGGCGGGCCTCGCCGCGCCTGCGCAGTGGGGGTGTGATGTCACCGCCCGAGCGCCACGTGTGGTAGGAAGACACGGCGCGAATGCTTTCGTATTCCTACACGTAAGCAGTCTTAATTGCCCTCCTATAATTGTTTTTCGACCCAGTCTGGCAAATAACGTTTTCTCTTTCGGCTTTTTTCTTTTTTTCCAAGGAGCCTCGTAAGGGTTTTTGGTGGTAAAGCGAAATATACATATTGAAAGAGTATGTCTATTATACTAGTTAAAAAAAAACATTCTTGACATATATTTGCGAAGTGTTCAATTAAAGTAGAAAATTAATATACTTCTATATGCATTACTTTGTAGCTATGGCGCGTTTGATGCGTATGATAAACTCTCATTTCGGATTCTTGCGTATTTTGATAAAAAGCTTCGCTGTATGTAGCCTAGGGATTCGACAGTCGCGGAATCAAACTCCCTCCTCCTCACCCTCTCTCCTTTCTACCGCGTAAACCAGGGAAGGAACGTGTGGATTCAGACTACAAGCCTCCGTCGCGTGTGTCTAGTTGTTGAAGGCGGGCTCGTTTGCGACTTGTTTAAAAGACCAACCAGGAGCCCCGAATTCGCCCCACGGGTTTACTCCACGAGGAAATGCCAATACGCTATACCCGGCGCGCCCCCAGAGAGCGGCGCCAGAGTTGCGCGCGCCAATGGACCTTTTCCGAGAGGAGTTCTATACTCATGCACGATCTTACCGGAGGCAACTTGGAGACAACGCTATAGCAGCCATCTTGGGTCATTACGAGAGACTTGGCGCATTGCGAGCAGGATACGTTTCCAGACGTAACCGAGTGGCAAGCGACGGAGGACAACGCTTGTTCCGCGTCTCATGTGAAGGCATTTACGCAATGGGAGGAATGAGGTAAAAAGGGGAATTTTGAGGCCACGTGACCAGTTGTGTAGGGCGAACGAAGGGCCCGCGTAACAGCGCGCAAGCGCACAGCTCTTGTAAGAAAAGTACGTACTTCAGACGACGTACACACCCTCTACCTACAGTATATAGTACATTCCGAACATGCGCTGACTTATACATGCTTAAAGCTGCATTTTCACGCGGGGCGGATTATTTACAGCTGCGGGCTAAAGTTCCTAGATGAGAGCTTGCTACAAGTAGCGACATTCTTTGAGGAGCCGGACTGCGTGACGGTGCAGGTTTTAGGAAGCGAATGGCGGCGTACGGCAGAGGACCGAACTGAATGACGCCATTTGGTTCCAGCGGATTGTGCTTCGTCATTTGTATTGGTTGTCGTTACTTGTAAAAGAAAGTGTTTAGGGACTTTACTGCGGGCTATGCGGGAATTTTTGTTTTTCCAAGAATGAGAAGCGACGAATTTTGTGACTGACAGAGCGTGTAAATGAAGATGTGTGTACGATACAAACTTCCTCCTAAGCTAATAAAGCGAGCATTTCTCTGACTGCGTATGTGCCGACTAAGCACCAGGAAGGACTCTGCGACGGGTACAAACTATCTGATAAAATTTTCGTATTTTTCAACCAATATTTTCCCCTGACAACTACACACCGGCTGTGCACTATTCGCAACTTTCAGCGATGGATCTTGGAACCACGGTGTGAGACTCCCGCTCCCTGTAGCTTCCCGGATGATCGGCTTCGGAATAAAAGTGCTCGCTTGCACCTTCCTGACGTGGAAGTGAGAGACAGACACGCGTCTCTTATTTATTTCTCGTATTTCACAAGCTTAAGATCGCTCACGCGTCACAGACCCAACCTGCTGTTTTATACAGCGATCATCCAGAAGACTACCACTTTGACAGGAACATCTATAGGTGGTGGAAGTTGCGAATAGTCTGAAAGATGCCGTACTTGGAACTCGTCTGCCCCTAAGGAGCTGATCACATGACTGCCTCCAAAGGGCAGCTCATGAGCCCCCCCGCTGCGTGTCGTTTTTTACGTGGGAAAGGTTCATTTCTCAGGCCGCTCGAGCGTGACAGCAGTCCCACCCGTCGGCCGCGCTCCATTGACTGCCCGAGTTAATCGACGTCGCAGCTCCGATACGATCGAGTCGCAACCACAGCGGCGGCGGCGGCGGCGGCGGACCAAGCGGACGAGGGACGCGCTGTTCTTTCGGCGCGGCCATTCATCAAGCGCGCCTCGCGCCATTAGCGGCCAAAGATTTGTTTAGGGCCGCCCCAGGACGTGCGGCTGTACAGTCGTCTCAGCTGATGGTGGACCGCAACGGACGCTACGGGCCAATCCGATCCCGTGTGAGTATACCACGTGACCAACCCGAAGAGGCCTCAGTGGCCGCAGGGATCAGTACAGGGTGTTTGATTGGATTTAGGTGAGAGACGAGTGCAGGTCTTTACCTCGTATTTATCGGGCGCGGCGGACGTCAGATGAGGAGGTGTTCGTCACGCTAAGTTGACTAATTACATAAAATATGTTAACTCTTTAGTGATTGGTCTTAGGGTGTCATGTTGGAACCGCGGTATTGACAGAAATTAAATATTAGAGGCCAGGCCAATCGTGCGAAATGAGGCAAAAGGGTAACGGTTTTCGAGATATTCATTGATCAATTTTCGATTTTTTTTTTGCCGGATTTACGAAATTGCGCGCACAAAGAGTGCATCCAGCCATGTCTACAGTGCCGCGTGAAAGAGTGACGTTGTCGCTTAGGTCACGTCGTTACTTGTGTCGTCAGCACGTTGCCGAGATAGTGACGACATGACTGAAACGACGACGTCACTCTTCCAAGCGTCATTGTGGGCGGGTCTTATGACGCTCTTTTTAAACGCAATTTTTAAATCGGGCAAAAAAACAAAACAAAAAATGAAGAATTGATTAAATAATACCTAAAAAAGACATTACCTTTTTGGAAATTATGTACATTGGTCTCGCCTCTAATAGTAATTGCAGTCAATACTGCAATTCAGACAATCATAACTCCTAAAAAACCAACGATTCAAAAATCTAATTAAGAGATTTAAGGTTAATTATTGAAAATTTCCGCGACGAATTATCTGCGCACCTAATGTCCGCCGAGCCTGATAATTGGTGTGGTGACCACAAACGATGTCTAAGTTCGAATTAGAATTACATTTGGTACAGTATATCTAGAAGAAAAGGTACAATCTTCCAAGTGTTTCGGCCGCTTCCCAACACCGGTTCGTATACGCGGACATCGGTGTTTCCAGTGGGCGTATATATTGCCGGCGACGCTTCGATGCACTCACGGAAGTAGCAGAGCATCGATTCTAATGTTTCTACATACTTTCTTCTATAGCTTTATTTACGATAAAGTCGCAGCTTGAACTCGTCGCGGCCAAACGAACACGTCCAACCTATCGTTTGCCTTCTTTCTCGGGTCTTCTGTCGCTCTCTATCTCCTTCTTCTCGAGGAAGCTCCGATGCATACCCTATATAGCGCGTCAGATCTGCCGCGTTCTGCCTCCCCTTTTACCCGCCCGACATCAAACGCGCGGGGGCGCGCCAGTCAGGTGGTGCATTCGAAGCCCCGAATTGGCTTACTCTTCTTGGCTAGGATACATTATCGTCGGTTGCGAACGACAAGGCGAGCGTAAAAAGTACGGTGGAAGCTCGAAGCTCATCGCCTTCTTAATCCAACATGCACCGTCAAGCTCACAGTCTGACATTGTTACCATTTTCGTCGAAGACGATCGAACTTATCCAACTATCGGATGATTAAACTCGAGAAGTGCGCGATGTAACCCTTCCAAATCAATACTGTCGACACCAATTATAACCAAGTCGGTTATAACGAAATAGCGGCTACAGCGAAGCGATCACGATTTCCCATTTTGCCCTTCGTTATAACCAAAGTCGGTTATACGCTCGGAATAGCGGATATAACGAAGTGATCACGATTCCCGTTGACTTCGTTATAACCGGTTTCGACAGTAAATACGTTTGAACAACAACAAACTTGTCCAACTAAAGATGTCTTCGTCAGTGTTTGGCCGAATCGTTAAAAACCCGACAGCAGCGACGCTTTTTGGTCACGCATGTCGCGCTATAGCGTCCGCTCGGTCCATCGCACGGTGAAGCCGAGTGTACGTAGGCGCGCGCTCAGGTCGCGCTGGCGGCTCGACGGACATCCGGTCATCCATCGCGCCTTGAATGGCCGAGGCGATCGGCGGCCCTGATTTACGGCAGCACTCGCGCCGTCTCTCCATCGGGGCGCCCTGACGAGCTCCATCCCCCGGCTCCTAACAAGGGGTCCGGCGCCTGACGCATGGTGAACCCTTTTCAGATCGACCGACCGACTCGGGAAGGCGCGGACAAACGAAGGGGAGAAACAAACAACGACATGAGCGTTTCGCGTTCGTCCCCGTTGATCCCCGTTAGGGGACAGCGAAACGCCCCCGTTGGCTAGCCCTAAAAGTCGATCGTGTGGTTAGGCCCGGGTGATTGCGTAAGAAATGCGTTCTAATGTTTTATATGTATAGATGTCTCGGGTGTCTAAGCTATATGCATTTATCTCTGCAGTTATTTTATATGGAGTGGTGCTTTTTGTGCTGCCTCGTCCCTCCGCTTTTTAAGGATTGGCGGACGTCCAGCTAGAGTCACGTGTTTTCGGTGTACATACGGATAAACCTCGAAAACTTACCCACCGAGTGCCAAGCCCTTATGAAAAAAGCAGAGAAAACTGAAAAACCCTCAAATAAACACTGTCATTAAATGCAAAAAAGAAGAAGAAAAAAACGGGAGGAGGGGTGTGTGGGGTGTTTACGGGAAGAAACTTTTAATCGGCGGCTTTATTTTGTTGATTCGTTTATCTGTACCCGTACTGAACTGTCCGTGTGGCTGCTTGTTTCTTGGGGAACTGTATGCCCCCCAACCCCGTTCCTTTCTCTTTATCGGCCTTGGCTCCCTTTTTCAAGGATCCGGGTCAGGGGCACATTCTCTGAACGATGGGGAATCCCACGGCTGTGTCTTGTTACCTTCGACAAACGATAAACGCTTCTTTCTTTGTTTTTTGTGTACGACGTTTACTATTTTTATTATTGAAAGACGACGGAACCACGAAAGAAATAGGTCTAAAAAAATGCATCTCCAATTTTTATGCGTAGTTGGGTGTGCTTGAGTGGACCCAAGAATATTTGAACCGAAGATATTTTAGTTGCTCAGAACGGGAGCTGTATCATCTGAAATTATCGATGCAACATCTTTCGTCTCATAAGGTTCGGGGCTGGGACCACTGCTGTTTCTCGCATATATCAATGATGTTTCGGCAAATAATACCGCAATTTCATTTGCGGGCGATCGTGTCGTATATTTAGAAATTACAGGCGTGCAAAGTCATGTAAAATGCCCCTCCCCCCAAAAAAAAAAAATATATTGACAGGGGTTTACTCATGGTTTTTGATATTTTTCGAGCCTCTCTGCTCCGGCCTGGTCTCAAGCGCTCGGCTGCCCAGCAGAAAAGCGAGCCGAGCTAGTTCTCTAGATCTCCGCACGCGGCGCTTATATCCATACCAGAAACAGAATCGTCTCAAAGCATGTTGCCGAGTTTGAAGCCCCCGCGGCATTGAGCTTGCATTTTCATTGTTTTCTACTCGTCAGAATAGAGACAGGTAAAGTCGAGCTCTGTTGATAAGTAAATTTGATTCGCTGATCCGGTCTTTGCGATGTTTCGCTGGATGACACCTGAGAATGCAAGATTCAGTGCAAACCTCTATTTGTCTTCTTGCGGATGGACTGTCGGGGCCGGCGAGACAGGCATACAACATATCTTATTTTTGTCATGCACGAGAACAGCTTTCTGAACTTCATTTACGTGCACTAATATCTGTGCTATACCGTTGCGCCTTGAAAAAAAAAGAGAAAGAAAACACCTTAAGTTTTGAATAACTTCTTCCTCGGCGAATGTCTGTGATGCGGCGAGAGGCGGGAGAGGACATTCTGCGCTGCTCCGAAATTCCGTAGACCCACGATAATGGTGATGATGATGATGATGATGATAATTCGCGGCTATAATTCTTTGGTGTTTGGTTTGGGTGCGAACACCACCAAGTAACAGCCTCTACCGGCGAATGGAATGGTGTGAGGAGCGCAGCCAGCGCGCGAGAAAATCTTGGAGCTAGGCCATGGTTTATTTCACGGCAACGACTTCAATTAGCATCACCGAACCCCTTTTTTTGGCCCAAACGTAGCCTGTATAGAGGTCCGAACCAGGCACCAAACTTTTAGAACTAACCGTTTTCTTGTTCAAAAGTCATAAACAATTTTGGGAAATTTTCAAAAGAAAAAATGACGGCCAACGGAGTTCTCAAATACATGGAGTGGATTGGTGCCCGTCACCGAAAACTGTACTCGTGGCGCCAAGAATGGTATATAAAGCTAAACCAGATGTGGCAAATAATGCTTTACATTTTAGAGTTGCACCCAACATCGTAGACAGTTGCACCCAAGACGAACCGTATAGTTCAATCTAAATATTAAGGAATATACCTAACTTCGTCTGTTGTTAGCGTAGACAGCCAAAGCTTGTAAACGTATTACGCCGGGGTCTCACTGCTTATACACCATACAAAAAGACAGTCTGCATAATACAGGATTCGAAAGCGAGTCAACGCGAGATCCGTGAGCTTCGAGATGCCGCGTGGCAAAGAGTTGAAGGAGAAAACTTGGCACGCGGCATTCGAACCATGCTTATTGCGGTAACTCGTGTTTGCACACTGTCGTTTGCATGATGCACACGAGCAGTGGGACCCCGGCTTAAAGCTTCGTACGTCGCAATACTAGGGAATTCCCGTAAAGGGCTCCGGATTTGCTGTACAAAAGTTACATTATAGGTTGGGCACCCTGCCAGTTTGGGAGAAGCAAACAGGTATACCAATAGGAATAAACACGAGGCAGCTAAAAACATAGCAGCTAGATATGTCTTTGGAAATTACAAATGGGAACTGCCGATGTAAACAGCAGCGGGTCCAGAGGCGCTAAATGTTTCCCTCGGTGCACGTGAAAAGTGGGGGAGGGGGGGTTGCGCACCATTTATGTCAACAAAGAGCCACGCAGCTATTTGTCAACTCGGTCCGGACGCCGGTCAGAGACGTCTAGTCGATACCGGTGGCCGTCAGCCCGATCAAACAGACGCCGCGGTTGCACTCGGCGATTGCTGTTGACAACCGAGTCCGGTGCTCGGCACACGTGTTTACTTGTGGCGGCGGCGCAGCCGAGGAGGAGCGCGGGAACGCTGCGAAACTTCCCATGAAAAGAAAAAAGAAAAGAAAAATTTGGATCCTATATAGCTATGCTCGGAGCACTTTGCACCGGTGCCCCCGTAAGAAAAAAAAGAAAAAAAGAAAAAGAAAAGATATTATTTTTGTGTCGGTCGAGACTCAAAGCGAGAGCTGCGACACCTTGTGGGACCCTTATGTATCTTGCTGTAACCCTGTGAGTGCCTCATGATTTTATGATGGCCTTGCGATGATCGTTCCGCTTTTTCCACGCTCCACACCTTGAGTGAAGGGACCGTTTCCAATCCAATGTTCGCTCGGAGACTAACTCACTCATTTATTTTATACCGCGTAAGAGCAGATTTAGAGGGGGTGGGGGCGCCTCTTGTCTTAAGCTCCAAGGTCAATGTCTTTTATAGGGAAAACGACATACGCAATTTTTTATGCAAATATGTTTAGTTTGTTGTTAGAATGCATGAATATCAGGTCAACGAAATGGACCTAGGCACTCCCCCCCACACCAACCTCCTCTTTCCCCAAGCCCGACCCTTGGTATCCGCTTCCCCTGCACACTTCTAACGGTCGGGGCTGAAACTCGAGGGGTGTGATCAAGCTAGATTTCTAAAGTATAAAATGCTTTTAAACGCTACCCCCCAATTCAAAAAAAAATCCGTTTGTCCGTTTGTTTGTTTGTGCATTTTCCGCTAAATTTAGCGGGGAAAGGGCGTCACATGAAGTCACGTCACTTATACACCTTGGGCAAATGGACGGCACGTGACCTATACGTCAACTCAGTTTGCCCGCTAAATTTAGCGGGACCCTGCACCTTGCGGCCTAAGCACAATTAGTCTCCCCGCTAAATTTACTGACGAGACTGAATCTACACACCAATTCAGTTACCCGTTAAATTTAGCGGGAACTTTACGTCTTGCGGCGTGGACGTCAATATATAGTTTCCCCGCCAAATTTAGCTGGAGAAATCAACGTCAGGTGACCCGTACAACCAGTCAGTTTTCCCGCTAAAGTTAGTCGGAAATACACGTAACGTGACACGCCTAATTCCATTACCAATTCCTGATAATTAGGGCTCCGTGTTTTCGGAGTTTATTTTTCGTCAAATTCGGAGGGTGTTTTTCGGAGTTTATTTTTTGCCGAAGATTCGGAGTTTATCGGAGTTTATATTTGTTTGATTCCCAATTCTCCGATATTCGGAGTATAATTTCGCAGTGTTTCCTGTTGAAAATAAATATGTAAATAATAACCGGATGTAAACGTATGCCAGATAAAAAATAAAACGCGCTTGTATCGATTAAAATTTCTTCAGTTGAATTTGACGTTCGTGCCATTGCCATTGGCAATATTAATTTGTCCCACGACAAACGTCGCACACAAGTGTTGCTTCGATAAACGTCGATACCTTAAAATCAATAAACTCCCGGGTGCAGTCGCTACGAAGTTCGTAGTCATCCCATCCTATTCCATCAATCTAGCCCGGGGCCGCGCGAGGTGGAGTGGTTAAGGATGTAATAGAGAGTTTCAACTCTTTCTTTCCTCTATTTAATACAATCTCTATGGTCCATAGCTTTCACTGTTACAAAAACATACCTTCTCCTTTCTCTAAATCACAAATCGCATGGCTCAAACTGGAAACCAAAAGAGTGGCTTTTGTCGTGACCCGAATGTACAATAACCTGTTGCCCTGAATCAACCTCGACGAGACAAGCGGCAAGACCCCTTTTGACAACGGTCTGAGATTTGAAAGATAATTATGGTGCCATTTTCCCAGAACCATTAACTCCGTGATAATCAAATTGTAAAAAAAAAAAAAACTTTATTTTTTTTTTTTTTTTTTTGCGGGGGGGGGGGGGGGTGGCATTGGCACATAAACATTCGGAGTTTATCGGATAAATCCGAATTGGCCAAAATTTTACCGGCGGGTGTTTTTCGGAGTTTTTCGGATTTATCCGAAAACACGGAGCCCTACGGATAATGCATCTTATGCATCATAAAATTTTGAAGATAAAAATCGCTACCAATTTATTTTCTTTATTTAAGAGCAGATTTTTTTTTTCGTTAAAGCTTGTCATTGTCGAGTTCTTCGTGCGGTTATTGCGTCCCCAAATTAGCTTCGAGGGCAAAGCAGGCTCGGCCATAAACCGTTGATAAGCTCCTCGCTTCAGCGTGTTCCTAATTGTGTAAGGGCGACCCGAGTCCTTGCGTGTACTCGTCCCCAATGTGCCTCGAACTGCACTAACCGGGAAGAAACAGAGACTCCCTGCACTACGTTTCGTTCTCGAGATGAGAGTACGGTGGAAGCTACGTGTTCGTTGGACCGGTCACACGCCTAGAATCCGTCACGTGATCACGCTCCCGTTCGTGCCCCGGCGCAGACAGCAAGGGTCAGGCGATGAAAGCAGGAATGCAGTTGACTGATCCAGAGAGCAACGTATCTCGCACGGCCTTTCAGCTCAAAGGCGAACGGAGTACAGCTTGTCCTTCCCAAAAGGTCTTTACGCTTAGAATGTCTCTTCTGAAAACCAATTTCCGGCCATTAGCCTGCTTAATTCGATAACAAGGCCTCGCTGTCTTAGCTTGTCTCCTTGTTTCGTTTTATTTTTATTTCTTTAATTTTATTTTTGACGCACGATGTTTTTATTTGGGTAATCGAAACTAACTGCTCGTCTTCTTTTGCCCATTTTTTTGTCGTAGTTTATTTATTTCTTTTACCCTCGTCGTCGCTGGCGCGGATTTATCTTCAATTGGTCGTGCCTCTGTTTTAAATCGGACGCCCGTAGAAACAACGTAGGGGTTGCTACGGCAACAGCTGCGTCGGCTCTAACTAAACCGGCTTTTACCCCGTTTTGTTGGAGCAGACGCAGCTGTTGCCATAGCAACCCGTCCGCTGCAGTTGCACTCGGTCGGGCTTTAGTACTGCGTATAGACCTTTGCAAAAAGAGCTCTCTGGCCGCCGCCATTTTGCGACTCGAGCGACCCCTATCAGCCAGTTATTTCTGCCATCCACCTAAGTTGTGGAAACCGGTCAGCGCGACTTCGCACTTGAATTGTGATTCAGAGTTCGCCAACTTTTCTTGAAAGTTTTTTTTTTATTTATTTGCCTGTTCAGGATGCTTACCTTTTCGTATTATCTTACACTTTGAAGGAACTGAACAAAAAGAGCTTAGAAGCAGCCCACGACGCGGAGCTGCTTGAACTTTAAGTTTCACAGCTTGAGCTTGAGCTTGTAAGCTTCGAATTACAGCCACATCACATCTCATTCGTATGCGCCTGCCCATGTGAAGGAGACGAGAAAAAAAGGGAGGGGTGTAGGGAGAGGCCCATCAACGCAAAGAAACTTCCGTTATTTACTGTGTCTCTGCGACTGAGTTCTAGTTGTCTGAGTGAAATGAGGGAAGAATTACAAAGTAATGAATAATAGGCATTCGTAAGAAAAATCAACAGTGAACAAAAAAACATAAAGAGGCAAATCGCAGTAAAAAAAAGCGGCTTCTTATTTTTTTTTTTATAACTCACCCTCGCACGATCACACTTTCCTCTTCCTGAATCATCTCCCTCCTTTTACTCACACGACGGTGACACAGGTGGAAGTAATAGGGAGTTTCCGTAGATCGTTTTCCGCCATCCCGCAAGGCTCTCCGCAACCCGCAACGATACCTGGGCGGAACTCTACAGTCAAGGCCATCGGCGCGCAGGCGCAGTAGTGGCCTCTTCGTTGCGGAGGGCTTAGAGGAAGGGGAAACGCAGTCTACCAAAACTCCCTATTAACGCCCGTTAAACCTCTAGCGTACATAATAACTCTATGGTGGCATGATTTCCGCAGTTTCGATTGTTTTCCGACGAATAATCTAACCAATTTCGGACGTAAAATTTTTTGTTTTTGTTCTTCAGAACCATTTTCTTTCTCCCTTAAAAAAAAAAAAAAATATCTGCGATGAGGTCGTTATGCGAAGCTTCTCTGGTACCCAATGAGGTGAGCTTGTTCTATCCAAGAGAAAGCGCCTCAGGTTATAGTTCGAAACTTGAGCGCAGGAGGAGGTCTATAAGCGATGCGACGCGTCATGAAAACAGGCGCACATATTTGACTCGAGGCTCGATCGCCGAGCGGCAAGCCCTTTTTTACTGGCGCAGCAATCTGCATGTATCCCCGCGGGAAACATAATAAAGGTCTCCGGGCCGGCTCCGAGAGCACGCGGAAGATAAAACGCGGCGGGGGCCTCCATCGACCGCGGCCGGCACTGGAAGCCGCGGCAACTCCCAAACATCGGCCGACGACGACCAAAACCGAGCGATGACAGTCACGGCGGACGGACGCACGGCCGGAGGAGCGGTAAAACGACTCGGCCAAGCGACGTGAAGATAGGTGTCCCGCTTGGTCGGGGACCTAACCCGCGAGGAAGAGCCCGTCCCATAAAGTCCTTTATGCGGCACATCCCTCAGAACCGGTCCCGCCCGCCCGCCCTCACGGCAACTGGCCGGGAAACGATACGGACGATTGCCGCCGGTCTTTGCGACCAAGACCCCAAGTAACGCTCGGCCCCGACAAGCCGTACTTTGTTTCGCCCGTGTACGATGGAGCAGCGAGGGCGCTATGCGAGCCATCGGTGAGTCGAATCGAAACCGTGTGATGGTCACGTGGCCTTTGGGGAGGGACATTATCGTAGCCAATCTATATATAATGCCGAGTGAGTGTGACGTGACACTAGGGGTGGGGCGCGGCGACGTGTTGTAGAGCATTGTCACGTGATGCGGTTTACATCACTGGATTGGCCAGGATAGATCGTAGCGCCCACTACGCGGTCCATCGAAGGGTGAAACGGGAGCATAAAGCCGAGCCGGCAAACGGAACCCGAAAAACGACGAAAAGAGACGGTAAAAAACGGTCGACTCAACGAAGGCCGTAAGCGGCGCTAGGCACACACAGACAAAAAACCAACAACAAAAAAACATTAGAACCCGTCGTGGCGAAAGAGGAAAGCAAAAATGGCCTCCGAGTCGAAACGGCCGCGAAGACAAGGCCTCGGCCGATTTATTGCCCCGGTAAAAGCTTGTAAAAGCTTGTAAAAGGGGGAGGCAAGGGAGGAACGACTGTGCGCCGAAAAAGAGGGGGGGGGGGGGGGGCTGTGCGCCGAAAGATGGGGGTTTCGTGGAGCAATGATATGCTCGGTCGACTTCTGGCCGTTGACGGCTCCGAGCCGGGATCGTGGTGTGTTCAGAATTGCAGGACCATTCTGTCTCGTTTTACGACGTGTCGTCATTGTCTTCGTGTGTAGCGGAAAACGCGGCGGGCTGAGCGTTTTGGCATACGACTGGTCGTGGAGCACGAGCGGTACAACCAACATAAAAAGGCCGTTAGCAGGGAAATTTTAAAATGAAGAAGGTTTAATCCATTCTGGTTTAAGCATGTATTCCGGCGACTTTTCGAGCTACCCCAATTAACTATATTTTCTGACTCCCTCGACGTTTACCCTTTCCGGTATGCTATTTAGCATCGCGAAATCATAATCGTTAACAATCACGCATACCCGCCTTTTTCAGTTATGTGACGTCAGGGGCAAGCAGCCTTGCCAGTCGCGCTGCTGCGCGGGGTGCTGGAGCGAGCTTCCAGAGCATTTATTTGACACCATCCTGTAGCTCGACCAGTACACCGTCTTGCTCTCGTCCAACATTGAAGTCTGCGTCTCAGAACTAACGCGCCGACCCTGTACCCTGCGGAGGTCACGGTGATGAGCCGATAGTTTGTCAGGTCTGTCCTTTCCCCGTTCCTTTATAAATCAGCTTTACTCTTTCATGCAGTCTCGAAGAACCTCTTTTCTCGTGTATGACATCTCCTAGTGTGCCTTGGAGAGCTTCTTTCATCTTGGGTCCCAGTTTCTCCAGGATGCTCATTGGAACATTGTCAGGTCCCATGGCTGTGCCCACTTGCATGCTCTGGAGGATTCGGTGTAGTTCCACTTTTGATAGTCGTTCCAGCATATCCAAGCTTTCTGAGGCCTCTTCCTCTCTGCCGTCATCCTGCTTCAGGTACTGACTTTCCCTATACACTAGCTGTAGTAACACACCATGCATCCTCCGGCTGTGCATCTCCTCGGAGCAGTTTCGCCACCGTTCGTGTCACTAGAGTAAGGTACTGTTCGCCCTTGATGATTTCCTGTATCTGTGGACCTTTTAAGTATTGTACTGCGTGTTGTTCGCCTTCTGAAGCACTTCATTTGCCTCAAGAACTTCTCGGGTACTGCTCTTCCACTTCGCCTTAAGTCCTGTAGTGTACGCTTTCCCACTACTCTTCTACTCATTTGGACCACTTGTTTGCACTTCTGCTTGGTTTCTTTGTACTTTTTCCAGAGCTCGTTTTTCAGTTTCTTTTTTCTCTCTACCCAGTGGCATCTGCTGGCCTTCTGGAGAACTTCAATGGCTCGCTTAATTTCCATGGTGCCACCAACGTTTTAGGAGCCTTCCTTGTTGACATGACCTTTCCAATCATCAACTTCCTTGTTTTTAAGTTAATGCAGTTCACAATGCTCTCATGGCCCATGTCTTTGTCTGTCACCTTTTCTAGATTTCTGGCAATCGCTTCAATTTCATCTTCTCTTAGGGTCCTCTCCCTCGGAAAGTTGAGTACCATTTCTCTTTTGTCTTGGTCCACCGAACACAGCCAGAATCCTGTTGTGGTCGCTGCCAACACTTGCTACACCCTCCTCGTCGATGGTAAGCTTGGCCAGTTTCGTGCTGCTCCTTGGTGTCATGAACACATAGTCTGTACACTACTTCTCGGTCTCCGAACACGCAAGTGAACTTTCCTTCACATATGCCTGGCGCGTTTCTGAGGACTGAGCTATTTGTTTTCAACCAAGTACCGTAGATATTGTCCGTTTCTGTCTCTCCTACCGTCTAGTTCCTCAATGTGTGCGTTGAGGTCCCCTAGAGGATAATGTCTTCACCATTCTTCATCATCTCCTGTATGTCTTTATCCAAGCATTCGGCCATTTCCTGTGTATTTCTCTTTCGAACCTTTCCCAGTACACCAGTGCACCACAGCGCCCGCCACGGGCGTTCCTGCTACTGTGCCCCTGACCCACACATGATCGGAACACTCCAGTTTTGCTCTTGTCCACTGTTCATCGTTTCGGAAGAGGACTGCTTCTCCCCCCCCCCCTTCCTAGACTTTTCTTATTTCACCTTGCCGGTTGCAGCCCTCCTAAACTAGGCCTGGGAAAATAGGCGGAGCCTCTCCTCCTCGCAGACGAGTCTCCACCAGCCCAAAGATAAGGATTTCTTCCTCGTTCATCAAGGCTGTCACCTCGTTCCACTTGGCTTCTCCCCGTCCTTCCTGGATATTCAGGAAGGCCACATTTGATTCCTTTCCCTACCCTTTTCTGCGTCGCCGTCGTCTTCGTTTCTGTGGTCTCCTCACTTCCCGGTCGCCTCGCCTTCCTGAGTCAACGGGAGTTCCTACGCTGATCGGCGAGCCAGGGGGTGTCTCACCTGGCACTTCACCATATGTCCAACTTTGGTTTTTTCCCGCGTGGGTTCGAGTCCCATCCTCGTCGCCAAAAACGTTTGTGGTGTCATCGGTGGACCCGGCAGCTCGAGAATATACGACCGAACGCTGCAGTGGCTGATACCAGACTGTCTTTATTGTTCGGTAAAGATAACGAGAACAAAGAGAGGAAATTTAGGATAAAAGAAGCGGAAGTACTAATAAGATCATCAGTCAAGATACAACAACAACCATTAAGACCAAGTGGTAGAATCGAACCACCTCGGGGTGCCGTTGAAGTTGCGGTGGTGGCTGCCAGCCCCACTGCAGGGGGGCAGGGGTGCCAGAAAGGGGGGGGGGGTTAAGATGGGGTAGGCCTGTGGAGGACTGTGCTCTGCTGGGTGTTCGGGGTTGGGCTGGGGGGGGGGGGGGGCGAAGGCCATGTTTCCTTAGCCGGTGCCCTGTCACTCGTCTCGTCACTCTTGGCTCCCAGGCGTGCCCTGCCTCTTCTGCCTATGCCTCAGAAACGACTTATCAGACGATCCAGGCGGTCTGCCACTTTCCTAGCTTCTTCACATGTAGTGAATTTTGCCCGCGGTCGTGTCCCTACCGTGGAGATTTTTTTCTCAGATTTATGTAAGTTGCCCTCAGTTCTTGGCAGATGTCTCCCAGCTTGGCATTGAGGGACATGACAGTTGCTTGAACAGCCTTTTCTCTGCTTGACACCTCGGGCACTGCATACGTGACCAGAACATCACCTCGATTCGACCAAGTTTTTCTCTCAGCTGGTTCACAATTTTTTCCGTACTCACTACCTTGCAATAGGTCATTGCAATAAGTCACTCACGCGGTACATGTCGCGCTAGACTCTCATAATTCCCAATTAACTCGAAAGCCACCTCTGCTGTTGCGCCTCTGCAGCAGAGCACCTCCAGCCATTGGCTGTCCCGTACTTTCCTGTCAAGCACTCGTGCGAACCGGTGCACGTTGTTACATCCGACGACAATCGCCTCCTGCATCACACCTTGGGGAAATCGCTGCAAGACCACTGGAACGTCACCCGTCTCAACTACGTCCTTTGCAAGATTTTCGGTTGTCGGCTCGCGCTCCGTTCTGAGGGGCTGCCTCCACACTCTTTAAGGAAAGCACAGCCCACGGGTCCGAGCCGTTCGTTGCTGTCTTGTGTCCAGTTGTTGTCCCCCACTGATCCGCCTCTCCGCCGCTGCGTTGCCTTGTGGAGCGTTGCAGTTCGCCAGAGGGAAAACCGCCACCATGTTGCACTGGGTGTCTAAGCCCCTCCCGTCCGCTTTCCCCAGGTGTGCCCCCTGCTAGCTCCTCCAGTCCCGTCCCTTTCTTCGCCGTGGTTCTTCGTTCCTTCATTTCCTTTGTCGTTGTTATCCATCCCAGTGTTCTTAGTCCCGTCACCTTATTTCTCGCTATCCTCCGTCTGTTCGGGCACCGGCTCTGGGGTAGCGGCGCCCAGCTGCTCGGTCCTCCAATCGTCTGACCTGCTTGGTCAGCGAGCCCACCGGCGCCGTCAGCTCCTCCGCCTCCTGGAGAGACTTTCCACCTCCGTCAGCTTCGTGCATGGGTTGCAGACGAACTGATCTATGTCCTCTTCCACCTCCAAAATATTCTTGAGGGGCCTCTCTTCCAGGAAAGCCCACCCTTGCATTCATCGCACTTTTATGAGCGCTTCGTCTCAAGATTCTCCGCCACGCCACAGCTGCTGGCCTTTTTGGTTCCCCTTTGGCAGTTTCGTCATTCCAGTCTATTTTCGTACACTGCTGCGTTTTTTGATGGCCACATGTCTTGTCATGCTCGTGTGCCGAGGTGATGTCGGTGTTATCAGACGCATTCAGCGGTCGCACTCTCAGCAACAGGGCTCGGTGAGCGCTGACGAGAGTAGAAAAATGGAGGCGTACATAAAACAGCAATGTGCGATTATGGAAGGAGCGCTGTTCAATGCAGGAGACAATGAACTGCTTTCTACTAAAAGAAGGATGCTTCTTGGATGAGTGGAAGCAACACAAAGAACGTGGAATCCAACACCAGGTGTACGAGGAGCGGTTTGAGAACGGCATTGATGAATATTGAAGATTCCTCCTGCGAGATGCGCCACCGACGGCATCTCGCTGAGCAAAACTCTGTAATGTTGCCAGAGACGCGAATAAAAATACCGCCAATTGCAAAGAAATCCCACGCCGAGGCGGGGAACGTTCATGCAGCTCGATCAAAAGCTCCCCAATCCCCCAGGGATGTTACGTCTGCGCGGTTCCGCGCAAAAGCGTGACGTTGTTACCATGTGACGCACATCCCGGGAAGCAAAGGGAGGATTTCTATCCCGTGTGAATACCCCTTAACCCGGCCGTCTCCCCAAACAAGCAGAGAAATAAACAGTGCGCGGACGACGCCTCCCGTTTTCTTTCTGAGGAGCATCGAACGCCGAGTCGACGCTCGCAAAACACAACTGATCCGGGGCAGCGGATTCTGGGAGGGTCCCTCCTCGGGGTCTAATCCCGGGCCTATCTTCTAAGCCGGGACACAAGACGGTTCTCCATGCCCTCCCGTTGCTTATTTTTGCTTCCTCTTCGACCAGCGGAGTCTGGAGTAGGAAACCGGGTTACGATCTCGACCGCTAGGGACGCGCGACATAAACCGCGGAGCTGCCGCACTGTCCCGAGCATTTCATCATCCCGAGATAATCCACGACGGCAGCGGAGATGTATACCGTGACGCGATATACAATCAAAAGGACCATGAAATGATTCGATTTTCTTTAACTCAGGATGTAATTTATTCAGGGGCAGATCCAGACCTCCGTTGTTGTTGTTGTTTTGTTGTTGTTTTTTTTTTTTTTGGGGGGGGGGGGCGGAACATTTTTAGGGATAATATTCTCCCATTTTTTCTTGTGCAAGGGGGTTCCACCCATGTCAAATTGCCCTCGGAGAAGGGGGGAGGGAGGGGTTCGACTTTGTGTTTGAGGGCGCGAGGGGGCCGCCCCCCCCAAGCAAACATTATTTGGAAGTAATTGCACATTATTTGAATGTCCACGTTAACTCTAACAGAAAACTGCTCCCCGTCAACTTGAGCTGCATATAATTACGCTCAAATTAGCGAAATTAAGCAGGGCTTCCCGAGCTTAGCGGAGCTCAGAAACAAACACAAAGCACCGCTCAAAACACGCTCTAGGTCTTTTTACCAAATCCCTAGGATTAAGACTAATTTGTTTTACCTCCTTGTGGAGAGGTAAGTATATAGCTTTATAAATGGCGCCAGCTAGAGCGTTTTTATCAGGATCCCCTTTTTTTATCATCATGTCTCTTAGCTCTCCGTTTTTCCCCCATCCGAAAAAAAATTACTATCCCTTGGCGACGGATAAAACGCTGAGCCGCGGTTGACCGAAGTTAAATAAACACAAGGCGTAAGCACCAGGAGTATCAAGCAGGAAAGATTCGCAGTCCTTTCTCAGACATCGAGAAAACATGAAAGTCTTTTATAGCAGTCACTAAAGGGGTTAGGATACGAAAATGAAACGGGTAGATTATTCTTGAAATGGAATGCTCATCATTTACTAGTATATATACACCAAGTTTCACGATTGTTAGAGCTCATGTAATCGCAATAATCAATTTTTGAATGAATATCTTTTTTATCTGATTAGGCAGCACTGGCCAGGATACATCGGAAAAGAAGACAACGAAGATCCGCGGAAACACGCTCGACGGAAGCAGCGGTACCGTCTTCGCATCCACGACCCCATCAACCGATCCGCGTTCCGAGGCGTCGCATTCACGTGCTCTGGCGGGGAGAGGAGGGAGGTAGGGGAGAGAGGCGTCACCAAATAAACCAGTCCACCATGCAGGGTGGTTTATGGCGCGGCCGTCGTTCTGTCGAATGCAAATGAGGAGAGTGTCCTCTATTCCCCTAGTGAAGTATTTGCTACGATCGCACCCTCTCAGGCTACTCGGCTACAGCAACGCTGCTCTCGCTCTCGTCGTAAGGTTCGCCATAGCAACACCTCGACGCAAGCAGTCTTAACGCAGTCAAACGCAACTGTGTGAATGAACCTTAATGGTGAATTTCGCTGGTAGATCCGGAGCGCTTTCCGAAATCCGCGAGGGAGGCAAAAATCCGCTCCGGCGGGACCCGCTGCAAATCGAAGACGGACTCGCACTTTTGGTGAGACCCGCCCCGAGAACGTCTGCCGTTCAAAATGGCCGCTGCTCGAACTTTACAAGCCGACCAACGCCTCAGCCGACTGAGCTTTCAGACGACCAGTCACTACTGTCACACTTTAGCTGCGGAAATAACGTGCGGTATGACCTACCGGGCGCAACATCCGTACCGCGGAGCCCATGCCGCAAATACCGAGGAAGACGTACGCGTTCGCCACCGTCAACATAGCTTTCGGCGGCCTCGAAGCGGCGGGACAACCTCAGTAATCGCCGTCGGTGGAGCTAAGATTGCTGGTAAGATTTTAGTGAACACAAAGAGGTAACAGATCATCGCTTGCATGGTCGCTGCAGTGCCTAGTCTGTTCTTGCTTTATTTGACGAGAAAAAGGCCGGCAGCATGCAGTGTAAAAGGCAAAAAATCAGTTGCCGCAAAAAATAAACAGGCCTAACCTTGAGTCTGCTTCCTTCGGATTTTCTGTCGTTCTTTTTCTCGTTCTTCCTCGCATGACCACAAATGTCAGCTCTAACGGTTTGCCACGCTCCAGTCCCGGCTGATCCTGAACAGCCGGCTGATCCCTGATCTACG
>JAZHYW010053384.1:0-22282 GCA_037355805.1 Ixodes ricinus | reverse complement strand
TTATTGTCGAGTTTCTGCGGCAAGAAAGAATGTCCTCGATCAATGGCGTTGCGCGCGAGTACACTTGGGACCCCACTATAGTGTCAATAAGCGCGCGTAAAACTTCAAGAACATCTATAGGTATTTAACGTTGCATGGCCCCGACGTCGCGAAACAATGGTGGGTTTTAGTATTGCGTATACGAGCAAACGCAAGCGCTATGCGTTTGCGTTAGCGTTGCGTGTTACACACATGCGCGTGCGCGGAGCCCAGACCGCTGCCTTCGATTGGCGCATGGCGACTTCGCGCATGCGCAGCGTGGAACACGCAACGCTAACGCAAACGCATAGCGTTGGCGTTCGCCTGCGTATACGCAATACTAAAACTCACTAATTGACGCGCCCGGTGGGTTGCGCCCGGTAGGTTCCGCCGCGATGGCTCACTATGATCCCGCTTCTTGCGTCGTGAGTCCTCCCTCAGTCTTCTTGTCAACCGGTGTCGTAATCTCATTGACTACAGGGCGACTGGTTTAACCGGTGGCTCCAAACCCGCGAAGACGATAAGCGCCATCAAAACGACGGACTTTTTTTTTTGCGTTTTTTGGTTGACTTTGTCAGGTCGTAGTCTTGGAGTCGCAGTTAATGCGAAACGAAGCTCATTTTGTGGCCTCTGGTCTCGGTGCCAACGTTTTAGCCAAGCAACCGCTAGCCTATTTCACGTACAGCCAACAGCTGCCTCAACTTCCACTCCATATTCTGCTTTCATTTCTTCTTTCTCGCTCGTGCGCAAACAAAAAAAGAAAAAATAATGTAAGAACGCATCAGTTATATGTTTTTTTATACATATTGCTCGAGGTGTCGGTTCCGTGTTTGAGCGTCCGCAGCCCGACGGAGGGGAGCCTGCCCACCTGGCGCCACGAGCCCGTCCTCGGCTCAGCTCGCGTGATCGATGTTCGCTCTGGCCAGAAACCATCCATCGGATCGCTAGAAGCCGCTTTGACGTTTCGACTCGCTCAGGTTTCTGGCCATTCTCAAATCACTGATGCCATCCTTTTTTTTTCTTTTACACGCAGGATGTGGTTCTGACTGGTTTACACGTAGATGATGTCCGCGGTCATAGAGTATATATATTAAAAAAAAAGCGAAAGCGATAACGCTAAAAGTGTAACGCGTACTTTCGCAACTAAGTTTAGCGCACTAACATAAACTGATGCGTAATTATACATCAATTCAACTTCCCTGCTAAATTTAGCGGGGAGTGTTTATAGCTATCATAAGACAAAATAAAAAACCTAAAGCAGCTTAATATACGCTGCCCATTATATATCTCTACGTCATCCGCATGATTAAGATGTATTTATTTTGATTTACTCTTTTGTAAAGAGATCGAGCCATTTTCTTGCACCGTACATCTATTTCTACACGCCTCATTTTCTTCTGAAGAGTGACAGTGCAGACGAAGAGAAGTTATATGTCGAGGAAAACAAGTTTCACCCACTCACCTGTGCGCCCCAAAACTACCCGCTCAAGGGCTCTGCAAGTCGGACATTCGGCGAGAAAGTCGGCAGTATGCAGCCCAATGCCGCGACTGGCCGGCGCCAAGGTCAAGCGCTTCGTTACCACGGCGTCGCTGACCATAGCAGACAGACTTTATCGCGCGGAAGGAGACGGTGCTGTGTCGAGGTCAGGTGCGCATCTTTGGCTTTTTCACCGTCTCTCCAAAGGGCGCAACGCGAACGAAAAGAGTTCCAAACTGATGATTTTCTCCAGCGCCTAATATTTTGACGAGCCTTACATAAAGAGCTTTTTTTTTTTTTCCTGGTCATCCGGCGACTTTTTCTTTTTTACCTCTCTGACGTCATGCCGCTAGGATGGCGCTACTGTCGGCGGAGCGCATGATGTTCAGACGCATCACCTCACCGTGGTTTCCGCGCGGTGCCCACACCTGGGCTTGTTCGTCAACAACGCGTCTTCGTCTCTCTTTGTCTCATGATAATAATAAAATAAAAATAAAAAAAAAGGATTGCCGGCCGAGTATGTTAGGGCACCCCAGCTCGGAACACATTACAAAAACCCCAAGGATCCACGGGTTCAATCCCCACCCCTACCCGTTTCGATCTGGATGAGCATCGTAGCGGCGTGTGGCGTGTGGTCGTGTATCACTACTGCGTGGTGTACGTTAAAGACCCCAGGCTAGCGGTTGTATACTGCACTGGCTAAATTGCTCATCTAGAGTGGAGACACTGTGGCTCACTAACTTCTCTCACTCTAAAGAAACATACGGCCCAATGACTTTTTTGAAGATGGAAGCACAAAGTTTCCGCAACGTGTCCGTATGCTTGGTCACCACATGGCTTGTCCTCGCGGGACTCGGGTCGCCAGGCGTGAGAAAGTCAGGGTCGTTGGTGATGTTATACCCGGGCCCGAAACCGATCGAGGCGCCATCGAGCGGTGCTCGGGGCCGAAGCAAAAGAATCGGGCCAATTCCAACTAGGGATATGGAGGAGGAGGGGGGGGGGGTGCACGCAAAAGACTCGGCCTCCGGCTTAATCACTGCTTGCATTAGGATGATTAATAAGAGGGGATTTGCATGAGCTGCACCGGCAGGAAAAAGCGCCGCCCTTGCCACTGCACCCGACATTTTAATGCGGCTTCGGCGCTCGCTGTACCGCGGGCTTGGTCGCAGCCCGCCTGCCGACGTGGACAGATTTCACCGAGGCACGGGGACGGCCTCACGCGGACGCGTCGGTTCCCGCATGATGGATAGGTGTGAGGACAGATTCACGTCGACGCGGAGGCCGAGGTGACCGCCAGGGCCACACCAACACCGACGACAGCAGTAATCTTTTTTTCTTTTTTTTTAAATTTGGGATGGCCACAGGCTGCCAGCAGGCGTACAGACTTCCAGAATATGAACGATCCATTCGCCGAGGCAGTCTATTCGGCGCTACTGAGTAAATGTTGACCGGAGGCGCTTTATGTTTACTTAGAGAACAATTGCTAACTTACTCGCTCTCACCCAAGCAATATGAGCCTGGCCAAATCGAATCCTGCACAGCCACCTAAAGCGGCTGCGTCAGATGGGTCTTTCATATTGTGAAAGTCATTACCTCTGCGCAACTAGAAGCAGGCCCCATAAGAACTAATTATATGCCGCCATACACCCCGATATCCTAAATACAATTAGAAAAACTATGTCACACATTTGAGAGTTCTAGAATAGGGGCCCCAAAGAGTGGGGTGCCCCCGATTCTAAAACTCCCTATTATATGCATTTTTTTCGACGAAAAGTGCACAGGTCAATTTGACGTTTGACCATGATTGTCTTCCGTGCTCCCTTTGTCTTATGGCACTAAATTACAATGTATCCTTCCACCTGTCTCTAATAATCGTCACATTAGCGATATATTAATCAGATATAGCGCACAATCCCAAAAACTTCTTGAGTGTTTTTTGTTTTTGGTGCTATTGGAAAGTTTGGAGACTATTCCTGTATACTACTAAGTACTTACAACAGGTCAAGGATTGAGAGTAAAATATTTTATGCATGTAATTAGGGAAAAAAAGGATGCACGTCGCGACATGCATTCTTTCTTCCTTATTCTTTCTGAGTTAAGAAAAGGTGGGAATTCTCACCTTATTAACCCAGGAAGATTTTAATTATAATGCAATTAAATGCAAAGGTGCAAGCGAGCTGGACAAGAATGACGAAAATAATACCTGGAGAGGGGGAGCAAGAGGGACAAAGGACAAACACAAATCTCCAAACACAGCTAGGTGACTGGTGCGCGACCGAAAAATCCGCCTGGTCCGGGTATCGAATTCGGGACCTCTCATTGCAGGTGAAGCGCTCTACCAACTGAGCTAACCAGCGGTTAGACGTCACTAGAGCCAACGGGTTTTATCAGCTGCCACCAGTCTAACACCAACAAGGGTGAAGCTTGCAATTTAAGGTTATAATTATAATGCAATTAAATGCAAAGGTGCAAACTGAGCTGGACAAGAATGACGAAAATAATCCCTGGAGAAGGGGAACAAGAGGGACAAAAGACATGTGTGACATGGTTTTTGATACTGTAAGTTTCCAGACGCTTACGTTCATGGCGCTCTCCATAAGATATCTTACCGAGTACCATGTGTACATTTGATAGTTGTTCCTATACAATAAAGCGATGCTACCGCTAATCGGGCTGATAAACCTGGCGACCTTTCAGCCTTCCACACTGTCAAGCTCCTCTCCCTCACTGCGCTCAGGGGGTCGAGATCCTCCTCGCCTACAGCTCTGGTCACATGACATCCCCGTTAACCAATCAGCGTCGAACACCTCACTCCTCCTCTCTTACCCGTCAACTAATCAGTGTCGAGCATAGCGGCCACGCTCTTATCTGGGCTTCACGAAATGCCAAAGAACGTTTCACGTTAAAAGCCGGGGCTTCGCGGAACAAAATAATTTGATGGCCTAGTTGGTTACAGATAGTACACAAAATTAGCGTAATAAACGAACGCATGATCCTGTGTTCGTTTCACTGGGCTAGTTGCGAAGGTTGACACTGCTGCAGGAATGCGCCCAGCCGCTTTCCAGAAAGCCGAAGCGATCAGCAGCACCGGATCGCCAGGTCGAAATCCACCATCTGCGGACAGGGCTCCGGTAGCACGTCTCTGTCCCGAACCGCTAAACGTAATTTGAGTTAAGTTCTTGCACTGCCAATCTTGCCGGTAACCCGGGAACGCTGGCGAACCGCTGCCCGCTTGCCGTCGCTGTTGTCGGCATCACGCGCCGCGCGCCGAAATCGAATTCCGGCAGAATAAAAGGCGAAAAAGAAAAAGAAAAACGAAGAGGGCTTTATCCGGCAGCTCGCTACGTTTCCCAGAACAGAAAATGGGAATGGTTGTGCGGGCAAATTGAATGCGGCAGCTCGGCGCCGCGCTCGGCTCCGAGGTCGCTGCTCCGACTCCGGCTGTAGAGCACTTCTTTCGCCAAATGGGGAACTTGTTTTCTTTCCGGCTTCGCCAGGGCCTTCTCCCGTCCGTCGAGTTCTTCGTTGCCCGACGCCGTCTGCGAGCAGCACGCTAGGAAAGCTAGTCTGGCCACCGTCGATAGGAGAGGCTTTGTTTGGGCGCCAGTCTGGCAAGCCTGAGCACGCCTTAGCGAAGCTTCGTCTGTATAGGACGGATCTATACACAGCGCCAACAGTAAGATGGCGGCGGCCAGTGGCCGTATTGGCCAACGTGTATACACCTACTCATCTCTATGACGTCACACCACTGGGGTTGCGCAGACGCTTCATCTCAAGCGAGTCTGGTTTCTGCGCATGCGCAATGTCGCACCTTCTACCGTGTTGCATCGTCTATGCACGTTTGCAAGAAGGGCGGCTCCCGTGCGCTGCCATTTTGAGCGATGCTGGCGTCGCGTATCGTTTCCGCCGAATCGGGGTGCGCTAGGGGCGCGTCATGATTGGGGTGCGCGAGGACAAGATGGCGGAGTCTGCTGCGTCGCCGACGGCCAGCGTTCGCGACCCACTTACTCTTTCGGAACGCAGGAGGAGGTATCCACACAGAACCGTAGCATCAAATATTGTGAGGGCATGTTAAGGTTTGAAGCTGACTTTATAACGATCGCAGCCTCTGTTCCAGCACGCCGTGGAAGCCAGAGCTGCCTGCGAGCTCATGCCATGGTTGATGCAATGGCTATACGGCTTCTGGCGCATTCCGATAAGCGCTTTGAAACTTTAGATATTTTCTCATTTTCGATTTGTTACCGGTTTAGGTATTCTATATCATTGTTCGTGCTTTTTCGCGGTCGAAAACAACGCCTGTATGTTTTAGAAATGTTTTTTTAATCTCTTTCTGCGCACAGTGGTGTATGCTTCAGCAAAAGACGCTTGGCAACATTGTACGTCAAGCAGCGAGCGTCCTGACTATAGTCCATTGCTACTCAGAAGGTAGGGCGAGGAAAAGGAAGGCGGGGAGGAGGAAGCAGACGGAACGCTGGAGAGGAGACGGGGAAACCTCTTCCCCTCTCCTAGCGTTCCGTCTGCTTCCTCCTCCTTCTCCTTCCTTTCCCTCGCCCTACCTTCTTGAGTTGCAGCGGACCATTCGCGACTCCAGCGAAATCGACGCCGCGTAGCGGCGACGCCGGTAGAGCCCCGAGATGAAGCGTCGTTTCGACTCTGTCCCGTCTCGCTAGCGCTGCTTGGTTCTCGGTATAGGCAGCGTAGAAACAAACATCGTTCCCAGTAATTACTTTATAAGCCTCCGCCGAAGTCATTCCTACGCACTGACTAGAAGAAGGTTCCTACCTTCCGAAAAAATCAATTTGCTTTCATATATAACACCGATTTTACGCTGCGGTGCAAGACATTTATGGTCGTCCGCGTGTTGAACGACGAAAACGACCTCCTCTCGTCCGCCATTTGCCTGACCAGCGCGCCCCCCAGTACCTCGCTGGAGTCGCGAATAGGTCCGCCTCCCACCTCGGCGCCCGGTTCTAAGTTAAGCCGTGATCTTACTCGCAAAGGTGTATGTATATATGCATGGCTTGCACAGGCACGTCATCAGCGGCTATTCCGGTGACCTTTCGTCTGAGCGCGTAAACTACTGCAGTGTACACGATTCGCACAAACGCAGTTATGTTTTTCGGCAAGACTAATTGCTTGAATAGCCACCATCACGGTGCGATTGCGTTACCTATACACACAAACCGTGCATATACATACGTGTCAAGAGAGGCTCCCCTAATCTATACGGCGAAATTCAGTCCCTCCTGCGACTGTATCTTGAGAATTTCCAAGAGCCGATGTCATGCACTACTCGTTTGAGTTGTATTAATATAATAGTTGAAACAACTGTGTATTTGCGAGAGTTTGGACATGACCGCATTATGTGGAAATTTCCTTTATGGGATTTGGAGTTGTTTTGGAGCACTTCTTTTTGTTGATATTTTCCGGGGCTTGCATGCTCGCACTTGCGTTCACCGAAGAAAAAAAATGCGCGAGCGTGAAGTATTTTTTGGATCACTCCAAATACACCGAAGGAACTGTCGAGTTGCAAGCTGCAGCGCGCTATCTGTCGCATTCAGCACCAAAGATTTCCGTATCTGGAAAACGTCATCATAAAAAAGGCTATTGGCGAGCAGCAGGTTTCACCTCTTTGGTTCGTGCCCCAAAATGAGCACCTTCCATTACGCATGTGTAAACCCCGAGAAGTTTGAGTGGCGCCCCTGACGGCGAACCGGGTGACGTCACGCTGAGGACAGAATGCTTCCCTGACTCGACCTGCTCACGTGTGCCGACGTTAGCTGTGGGCACGCTCTTTTTTTATTTCCTCTTGTGCACGTTTTCGCAGGAGATGTGAATTTTTCAGGTGCTGTTTTACTAAGGCATGGCCTCTGGCCGCAGGCGAAACTTCAACCAACATTTCAGGGACGGGACAAAGGACGAAGGACATTAGTGCACGGAGTTGAATAGGCTTCAAGTTCTACCATTGAAACTTGCGTGCGATCACGTAACTTTTGAATAAGAACGATCAATTCTGAAAATTTTGCATCTGACCCGGACCGCTATCACTACATTTGGGCGGAGACAGAGCAATCGGCAATACACAATTCATTTTTGCAATAAAAATTAAAACAAAAAACTGTTTTTTTTTTTCAGTTGACACAAATGTAAAAGTAGAAAAAAAAAACACTGCGAGGGCTTGTTCGCGCTAGAAGTGTCGGCTGGCAGTGTACTGTAGGTCGCTGACCTCTTCATACCTTTTCTTTACATTTTTTTATTACTATTCATTTTCTTGTCTTTTTTTGTATCGCCGGTGAAGTATACCTAATAGTAAAACATTATAAGAACGATGGAGATTTTTCTGCTTTCGACATCGGAGCCGCTCGCACCGTTCTCGTTCTGGGTTTGCCTCCACGGTTTTGTGTTCGCATGCAATCATGGAAAGACGTTCCCTGAACGACTTGTCGCTCCTCGCTTCAAAGAAAAAAAAAAAGATCCAGTAATCTTTTCTTTTTTTCTCCTAAGGCAAATTTGGTAGCCCATTCTATCACCCTTTCCTTCCCAACCCAAGCGGGGTTTTGATTGAGGCAGCTCAGGTTACGACTCGAACCCGGCGTCTTCGACCATTTCGGCAGCCATGGACGGAGCCGCGCGCGCTTCTGCTATTCCCAAGGGAGCCTAGATTTAAGAGAAGAAGCAGGTGGAGCAACGTGGAGAGCGTTTTCAATGCAATGGCGGACGCCTTCTCGGGCCAATCGGTCGCAAGTGCGCATGCGTTGCGTCGTCGAGTGGCGATCAGCAAAGTTGGCAACTTGGCTATAGGTGGCGCAAGCTACCGCCCGTTACAGAGGGTATAGCCATTAACGTCCATCCATCCATCCATCGGCTGAGACGCCGGCAGGCAGATCAGCGCGCATCTCGTCGCTTCCTCGCATCTCGTGTTGCAAACGGAGCCCAGAAACCCTGTGGTTTCGAGCAGTTGGAGGCACTTTGAAATATAATCCAACCCCTCTTGCGCATAGCCCTCGTCCCCAACCCTTTCAAGTTATAAAATGACAGCTGTTTATGTTGCTATTTTTTTCACAAGTGGCATATCAGGGTTTTGAGTATAGGGTTTCATGCAGAAAATATTCCTAAAAAGGTTGCCGCCATCTATGAGCGACGGCGGCAACCAGAGTGTTGTGTCGACATTTCTTTGCGGAAGGACACGATCCTGGAGAAACTGGCCCTTAACAGCTCCGCTGTAAATATGTACCGCGAGTGTAACGCAAACATTTTAAAGGAACTGTAACGGAAGAGTGTACTAGGCAATTTCCCCTCTAAATTTAGCGGGAAAATTGAAGCGGGGACAATTCTACAGCTCAGTTTCTCCTGCCGATATCAGAGATGAAAACTGTGCGTCGTTAAAATTTAACGAGGAAATTAAATTGTGCCTTTCCATAAACCAATTCACGTTTTCCGGCAAAATTTGACAGGCGAAACGTTTTCTCGCTATATTTAGCGTGGAAATGGAATATGTGAACAATTTTATATTAAAATCGGGTTTTCCCGCCAAACTCCGGAGTGAAACGCTTTGTCGCTAAATTCAGCGCGGAAATTTGAATAAACGTACAATTATACATGAATTCAGGTTTTCCCGCCTAACTGAGACGTGAGACGCTCCCTATCTAAACTTAGCGAGGAAATCAAATTAAGTGTACAACTACACTTCAGTTCAGGTTTTCCCTCTAATTTAAGAAGTTAAACACTTCCCCGCCCCGTTCATTTTTTTTATTTTTTTATTTTAGTAAAGTCACATTTCGGATCTCCTTGGGGCGGTTCGAGCTCCGGTCCGCCAACTCCGATTTGGGCGCCGACGTCGGGGTCCCTGGCTGCACACCCGCACGGCTGCGCCCACTTTGCATAACGCGATACTCCGCGGGGACTTCGCAGGCCTCCTTTATAATAACAAGGCCGTGGGGCCGGTCTTCCTACGTAGGCAACCGGAGGCCAGGCCGGGGAGTGGACACGCGTGTGGCGCAAGCACTCGGCCAGAACGTGCGTCCTCATTAATTGAACAGACACGTCACTGTAATAAAGTAACTAAACATTGTCGCTCGTTACCCACTTAAAAAGTAACCAAGGTCGCTACTCGTTACTGATATTTAACACGAAACGACATTTTAACTCTCATTTCTTTGCTTAGCCAGAAACTACGTTGTGTCAGCACCTTAGAAACACCAGTCTTCTGCTAATCGCTGAAGACAGAACGAGCAAAACCACAGCTGTTTATACTGAGAGAGTTTGGCCAATGGGCATAGCTCCATTGGCCAAATCCGCTAGAACCAGCGGATTTCGCGGTAACACAAAATGGCGTTACTTTTTTGTCTTGTTTATTCCCGAGAAATCGCATAGCGTTCCAATGAGTCACAGCCACAAAATGGCGGACGGAAGTAGTCATCCCCGGTTATCAGACAACGCTGCTGCGGTTGCCAGGCTTTCAAAATCTCCTTAAGAAGGCCAAACTCTATCGGTATAAACGACTCTGAACAAAACGATTTCTCGATACCACCAGGTAGTTGCGAGGCCGATGTAATTATGACGTTGAGTGCCTCTCGCCCCAGCGCCACTCGCGGAAGTACAGCGAAATGTATATAGAGCTCTCAGGCTTGAACAGAATCCCGAAGCTTGGCGAAGAAATCCAGAGCGCTTCCGCAACGCGCATTCCACACCATCAAGATCGCCGTTCTTAGCACACGATAGGTAGGGGCTTGATCTGAGGATGCGGAGTCCCCTGTCAGGTCAACCATCCCCCCGCACCCGGATGCGCTGTGAGTTACGCGCTCAAATATGGCGCCCAGCAGTGAATACCTTATATACACGAACACGCGGCGGCAAGCTATGTAATAGGCCATAGGGCGTGCAGTCCTCGTATATTACTACTACTAGTCTAGATCGTCACGCGTTCACGCCGCCAAGCGGCGACGCTCTCAACTACAGTACACCCTGGCCGTGCAGAGGCACCTGACGTCACGAGCGCGATGCGCATTGCGCCTCTCGCTGGCCGACTTTGAAGCGACAGTTGGAGAGCTTGTGGCGCGTCATTTGGTTTCCGTACCTTTTAATCCCTTCAGCTTCAAAATAACGCGTTACTTTCTCATTACTGTGATTGTGTCGTTTTCATGAGGCATTAGCCGTCTTCCAATATTTGGCATCATTTATATTTGCTTCTTAACGGATTTATTCGGGGAGAACTGCGGCGATAGTGACTTACCCTGTGCACATTTTTGACGTGGGACGTTCTTTGTCTAGGTGTTCGGCATTTCGTGAAGCCCAGATAAAACCGTGGCCACAGAGGCTCCGACACTGATTGGATGACGGGTGGGTGAGGAGGATGTGAGGTGTCTGACGTTGATTGGTTAACGGGAAGGTCATCTGACCAGAGGGGTGGGCGAGGAGGAGAGTCTACCACCTGTGCGCACTGAGGGAGAGAAGCTCTAGAGTATGGAAGGCTCTGGAAGATCGCCAGGTTTATCGGCCGAGGTAACAACGCTTTAGAACAACTATCAGAGGTGTACCGGATGGTACGTTAAACTTTCTGATGAAGAGCGCCGTGAACGCAGGCGTATGGCGTTTGGAAACTCAGAGTATTGCCAAACGTGTGTCAGGCTAGAACGTTTCACGTACGCAACACAATTGCCTAGCAATTTTTATTGTTTTTCTGTGCATTTTTTTGCCTTGGAAATCAGTGGAGCGAGCTGGGGTGATAACTAGCAGGTTGGGCACTGGTGTTGTACACGTTGTGCCGCAGAAGTAACTAAATTCCGTTACTGGTTGCTCGATCAGAAAGTAACAAAAATACGTTAGTCGTTTTTTCGCTCCAAAAATAATGAAGTTGTTACTTCGTTACCGAAAAAGTGACTAGACACAAGTAACGCGTTACGTACAAGTTTGTTAATTGAACACGACACCCAGCCGAACACTGACGCAACCTCGTAATCAAGGCTGTGTCTTTCGCATGGCTTCCGATAGGCAACAAACGGAATTAGATGCCCGTGTTTATAGACGGCGTAAGGTCGGTCCGCCTTTCAGGTATGGCGGCACTGGTTTACTCTGTAGATCGAGAAATTTAGCCAGAGCAGTACCACCGCTGTCCCGGGACCTTTCACATGCATCGCGCACTAGTGATACACGATTGCACGCCGGTATACGACGCTCATCCAGATCCGAAACGGGCAGGGGCGGGGATTGAGCCCAGGATCCCTGGGTGCTGCAGCAAAGCGAGCTTTTCGCTCCACGTGCTCCGAGCTGCGGTGAGTTAGTGCACCCGGTCACCGATCCCCTGGCCTCCGAGAGGTGACGTAGGAAGTCACGTGCCGATGGTTAACTAAGAGGTGTTGCCTCAAACAAGGCATCGCCGGCGCGGAAGCTAACTTCCGAACTGAGATCCACTTTCAAGTTCGCGAAACATTCCGCGTTAGTTCACCACTCGTCGAAAGCGAAGCGTGCGCGCTTCCTGGCCTTGACGGAACTCCCGATCCAGAAACTTTGTTTGTCCGTCCTTGCATTGCCCGCCGCTAAATGTACAGCGGCGGAATGGGTCTTTTTCGAGCAACGAGCACCGCGTAGCGGTTTGTTTGTGAACTACAAATGGAGGGCTACCGAACGAGACTCCCACTTGTGAAAACACATTGGCATCGTGCAGTTGTATCGGTTTTCGTTGTTTTCTATGCCCCATCCCACCGACACGCAGCCAAAGAATCGTCACAAAAAGACGAAATACGCGGGAAAATGGGCGCTGACAATGTTGGTCGTGCGGGATGGTGCCCTGGGAAAATGGAGACAGCGGGAATCAGAAAAAGTGGAGAGGAGGATGCGCGTGCGGAGAAGCTTACTGGAAAAAGGTCCATTGAGGTCCCGCAACCTGACGTCATATTTACAATAAAAATAAAAATGAACGATTGTTTTTTTTTTATGCTGCATTTCATGCAATATTGGACTTCGTATGGTTAAGGTCGCTGCCAATAGACCCTCTTCAAAATCGAACCCCATCTTGTAGCTGTTGCGTCATTCATCCACGTTTGCCGTTGTTTGAGCAGGCATCCTAAGCACATATTAGACACGGGTGCTGGGTCGCGGCGTTCGGAATTCCTCTTAATTCACTTTGATTCCTCTTCATTCGCTTTATAGTCCTTCTTAATTGCATTGCCTCTAATTCGCCTGAGTGGTCACGTAAACCCTTTGGTACCTTTCGTGTCGCCGACATATTTTCGCTGAAGGACTTCGGGCGTGTTAAGGTTGGTTCACAAAGGGGAATTTTCCCACGTTACGTAGCGTTACGACCGCTTACGTGGCAAGTCACGTGGTCATCCGTGCTCCAAAATGAAGCGTGGCGACCGGTTCAAGGAGTATGCGCCTTGCACGCGACGTATACGAAACACAAATACGAGCCGAAGTTAAGTGCTCACGAGGTTCTGGCGTCCCATCCATGAGCCGCGCTCGGCTGTCGTCAGGCGAGTGGTTTCGGTCCCACAATTACGTCATCAAGCTTTGCGAGGGCAAGACCGAAAGAAGTAGTCCCCTTTTATCCTCGCAATTTCACCGCGAAAAAGAAGCTTCTGAATCGGTGGCGGTCTGTGCGAGTGCAGATGTTTCCACTGTTTACAAAATCACAGTCCACACGTGCGAAATCACAGTCCAGCCGCCAGCGCTCGCGCACAATTGAATCTAGCCATTTAGTGCGCGTGCATGACACACAAATAGAGCAATGAATGCGCCCTAAAACGCTTTTATGGAAAGGTGTATACTCGCACCAAACTAGGGCCAGTACGAATCTGCAAAGTCACGAACATTCCAACCCGATATCGTTCCATGACCCCCGTTTAATGTGAAGTCTTAGTAGGTCGTACGCAAGAGGAATATTTCAGACGTAGCACGCGCAACAAGAGAGCGTCCCTGAACGGTTCGTCGTCAGACATAACGCATAATGCACGACGTACGCCATGTACAAGAGAAGGTAGCGTGAACTGCACTGCTCGTTCTATGCGAAATGTTCGCTACGCGGATGTCGCTTCTCCGAAGCGCTTCGCTGCCTGTTGAAAAAGCGCACTCAACGTGGGTGCGTGCGACGCCGCGATCGCCGTCTCCGGAAAATCCGCAGCGTCTGCAACAGTCTTTATAGAGCGGCTGGCGTCACGAGATCTAAAACACCAGTTTGTGGTGTCCTCTTATGATGCATACCATCACGTCACGACGCAAGAATTACCAGCTGGGAACACCAAGATGAATGGCGCGATGACTTCAAGCACGGTGGAAGCTGAAGTCATCACGTTCTTCAAAACATCATCATAAAAGTTGACGGCCTGACATTATTCTCCCTTTCCGGTGAAAGCCGAATTAATTTAACGTTCCTGAATCGTGCCCAGCCGTGGAACTCCCCGGAGGGGATTACGCTCCTGCACCTCATCCCTTTACAGTCCGCCCTCCGTTCGTTCCAGCGTCTGGCGCATGTTCGTTTCAAAAACTGCGTGCTCAAGCGAGTATACGGTGAAAGACCATCTAGATGTTGCGCCCGAGAACATGTGTGATTCCGAGAAAATACGCTGCAGCTAGGGGCACTGGCAGTCGTTCCTGGCAAAACGGTGGCGCGCGGGCTTCCCGGGTGGGGAGAGTACTACTGCATCTCCTACGCGTTCCTGACCAAAGGTCCTTCTCACGGCCTGCCAACGGGACGTCAGTGCGAGCCATCTCTATTCTCCCGGACGAAGGCCGATCGACCGGCACCGCCGCGCCGCATGCTGTTCTCACGGCAAAGACGCGTAAACCGGTCGCGGCGGATACGCCAGTGAGAGAGAGCCACACACGATTAGGTTTTCGCCGAGCCCCGCCAGCCGGGGACGTCAAAGAGCTGCGGAACAGTTCCGGCGACAGCGGCCAATCAGCGACGGCGAAGCAGCGAGCAGCCGACGCGGAAAACCATCTTGGCTTCGATGAACCCTTCACGCCGGCGAGACACGCAGTGACCCGCGGTCCCCGAACCCGCCGCCGGGTAGGGGGGCGAGCCTTTCGGGAAAGGGCCATCAGCGAAGGGGCCGCTGTCATCGGCCGCGGGAACGGGGGGGGGGGGGGGGGTCCCTTTGTGCCTCGCACAATGGACTGGCTGCTGGCCGGAGCTCATATCGGGCCCGTGTAAAGCCCTTTCATGCGTTCCCCACAATGGCTGTGCTCGCTGTCTTTCCAGTCGGCTCCAAGACGGGCTCCGATTCGGCTATGGAAGCTAGCGCGACGTCTAGTCGCACTGAAGAGTTGGGACAAAACCAAGACTCCAAGGTTTTTTGTTTGTGTTTTTATCGCCGATTTTGTTTAGGTTAATTATTTACATTTAAAAAATGTCGCGAGTGAGTCTAATGCTGAAGTGTGACGAAAATGTATGACGCGAGCGTGTACTAACGCGCTGAACGTACAGTTCTCGCCGAGCTTATATGCACCAACGTGCGACTCCCTGACGTAAACGCCGCCACCGTGGCGCTGATAAAAGTCGGTCTCCGTCACTTGCGCGCGCGGACGTCGAGGGCTGCCCTAGGGATTTCGAGCGTCGACATCTTACTTTGCGCTTATCTGTGCTTTCTAAACTCGCATTTCGAACTTAAAAAATAAAAAAAGAGTTTTTTTTTGTAGCAATTTTACTATTTTTATAAACTCAAAAATAATATTTAACTTTAAAAAAGTCCAAACAAACAAAAAAGTATGGAGACGTAATAAAACCGACGCGATCTCCGCGAAAAAATTAAAGACATTTACAATTCCTCGTAATGCCGAATCAGTGCGCAGCTCTTGCGGAGGAGGAGGGTAGGTCGGAGAGGAAAGTATGCCCTCCTTTTCCTCCGACCTGTCTCTCCTCCCTCCTCCTCTCCTTCTCCTCCCCCTCCCCTCCTCCTTCCTCTCCCTTCCTCCTCACATTTTCCCCTCCTCCTCCTCCTTCCTCGATCCCTCTCGAGGATGTCACTCGTGAAGGTCGTGACCTTCGTCGTGACTTTCATGGGTGACCTTCATGACGTTACTCGTTTCTTTCTAACCGCTCGTGATCGTCGTGACGTCACTTTTGAACCTCGACGCTCACTCGTGACCCTCGTGAAGTCACGCGTGACGTCACGTACGACGTCATTATGCGGGAAGTGTCCCATGATGCAACGCGCTGGTCACGAAGTCCGCGCGTTGCGATCATGGGACGTTTCCCATAATGCAAGCGCGGGACCCTCGTGACGTCACTCGCGACGTCACGTGTGACGTTACTATGGGAAACGTGCCATAAAGCAATGCGCGCGGTTATGAGAGAGACTGCGTCATGTCGCATATGGAGGTTTCCCATAATGCAACGCGCGGTTACCTAGTGGTGCAACGCTATCGATAGTACTATCGATAGTCGACTATCGTAAAACTATCGATAGTTCTGCGACACTATCGATAGTTTTGAAACTATCGTCAGTGATCAGTGGTATCGACGGTCAATTTATCGATAATTTTGCATCACTAGCGGTTACATCGACGGCGATGGCGACGCTCAAAACCGGGAACGGGCGCCTAAGAGCTGCGCTCTAAAAGAATACCAGACGAAAACGCGGTTGCAAAGCTTTCATTTGTGAATGTCTGTCTCCGTCAATCTGTTGATTTGGTCTCACGTTCCGAATTCATTTCCATATTTCCAGCTTGAATGCGTATCGATTTTTACATATATCTGAGACGCTCGGCGCTTATTTATAGAAAAAAGCGTTTAGTTTACTCAAACCGAAAATATCAATGCCGACACTTTTCGACGTATACCGACATTTTTTAAGAAAAAAAAATGAAAAAAAGCCAGTAGGGTTGAGAACGCGAGAGAACGAAAGGCAGACGGGTGAACTGGCAGCACGGCTGGATGATTTTTTTTTCTCCCTTCCCCTACATCTAAGTTCAACCTTACGTTTCCCTGTTCCGTAGAGGTAATTGGATAAACCACACTCGAAGTGGAACTATTTGAACATCGTTTGTCTGTTGCGTTTTCTTTTACTTTTTTCGTGCGCGCGCCATTATTTCGGCCAGGGAAGGTCGGTGCCTTTCGAAGAAGTGGAGACTCTGAATTGTCTCCGGGAAGCGGTCCGGTACACGTCAAATTAAGGACCTCGGCGGGATTTGTGTACGCGCTGCAATCTGGTGCCGTGCACCGGAGCTATCTTCAAGAGCCCAAATCCGTAGTCACCTAATCCGGCCGTCCGCGGACAAGGCCGGTGAGCGCCTGCGAAGCCTCCTCGTATCGCTTTCAGGCCTTATCCCGAAGCAGCGCGGTTCGATGGGCCCTCAGACCCCTCGTGAGGGTCTGAGGGCCCATGAGTCGAGCAACGTGGATGGACAACTCGCTGAATTGGAACACATGTCTGCAGGGCAGTAAAGAACGAAAGAAAAAAATAGTATGGCTTTCTTCGACTAGATGTAAAAAGAAGCTAGTCTTAGATCACGCCGAATCGCACATATGTGTAATGCGTGAGGAAAACTGCATGAAATATGTTCGAGGCGTGTCCGGCGGATAATGGCGTCATCGTGCCTTTTTTATGATGTATGAGCGGTGGGACTTCGATCACAATGGGAAATAATAATCTCAAACGCTGGCTCATGTGGAAGCAGAGGGTGTGCGCATCAAACAAATATTTTTTGCTTTTTTTTCTACGGCACTCTCGGCATCGGTGTTGTTCTTGGAGCTTCGTGACTATATGCATTTCTGACGTTTTCTTGCACTGCGATACGTGCGAAGGATTCTAAAAGAAATAAAGTCTCGGAAAAAAAATTAAGAACCATTCCACTCTGTGAAGGTGGATGACCAACGAAGACTGTTTAGCACACGACACAGACGTGACACAGAATTTTGAACAAAGGTACGAACACATTTATTGTCTTGATCGGTGGTCATCATGACGAAAGGTACGCACACACATTTATTGCTGTCTTGATTGGTGGTCATTATTTCGCGTGGACGACTATCACCGCCCCCGAGGAGCCGGAGGAAAGTAGACACGCGCGACGGGACCGCCACCCCGAGAGAGCGGAAGGAAGGGAAGCTACAGGCACGCAAGTGCTTGGAACGACTACGAAGAGAGGGCGGTGCGAGCGCAGACATGGCCGACTGCTGTCGCACAGCGGAGAATCTTTGAGAAACCTTTATTACCTACCTGAGAGTATACTGACCTTGAAAATGGTGCCTATTGATAACTAATCTACAGAATAGAACTATTGCTAAATTACCCAAGCATCAAAGAGAATGCAGGGAATGGTGTTTCGCGCGTCGCACGTGCCGGCGTCTCTGCATCAGTAGCTGTTCTAAACCAAAAGCCTAAAGCCATAGCCTCCTCTATACTGACAAAGCCCGGCAGATCGCCACGAGACGCGGCCGCCGAAATCGAAAAGGTAGAGCGGCAGACAACGGAAGAGAGGAAAGCCCCGTAACGGGCGCCCCGCTGCGGCGAGACGCCGAAACACACTTCCCCCGAGCGATGGAATGTCCGCTCGTGCTCCTCCTGGTCCTCGCTCTACCGCTTCTTTTCTCGACGGGCTTGAGAAACCATGCTTCGGGTCCTCGCCGTCGCAAAAGCTGTGCGCTGACAACCAGGTTCTCTAGTCCCTCGATAGGTTCTCCTTAAAGGTGTGCAAACGATTTTATGATTAAAAGAATTTGCATCTTGTCATTTTTACGTTGTTTATCATGTCCCGGAGGATAGAAAAAACACCTCCTTCATTAAAAATGTCACGATTCCGCTGCATAATCGCAAAGCAAAAGTCGAGCTTTTTCCCCACCTGCAACCCCAAGTGGCAGCCGAAGGAACTACGGCGAAAAGATTACGTGACCTCGCTCGGCTCTAAGCTGCAGCATAACGCCCACTAATGTCAGCGGAGAGAGGGAGAGGAAGCGTCCTCCGAGATAGCACACGGGAAGCTACACGGCACTCCGAATGACGTCACTGGGAGTGCGACCAGGTGTGACCCTGAAGACTGGGAGTGAGTTGAGGGGTGCCCGAAATGCCAATATTTATCTTTTTTTTTTTACGCAACAACTAGGACACGCAGGCGAAATCGGTTTTCTGTTCTTTACTTCAAATGTGTCAGAGGGCAACTTCCACAAATTTTTGGCCGAAGTCTGAAAATCGTTGCACCCCCCCTTTAAGTCTCTTGATGTTTTAAAAGTAGCGCAAGGTTCGTCGGTGCAAGAGGCACGTGCACGCAACGTGCAGCCTTGGGAAGATCATGGCGGCACAGCGCAGCACTGAGCTAGATTTCAGACGCCATGTTCTTCCAGAAGTGGCGCGCGGCACGTGTCTCGAGTATGTCCACAACAACGAATGGCGCCACATTTCCCAGGATAGAGGGGCTTTAGGTTCCCCAAGAAATGCTCTCTGCTACCAAATCCTCGCGCTCCAAGTCTGCGACCGGGCACTTTATAGCCCGGTCGTCGAACTGCCAGGCTTTGTGAGTATAGACCTATTGCTATATTACCCAAGCATCAAGGAGAATGCAGGGATTCGTGTTTCACGTGCCGCACGTGCTGGCCTCTGCAGTGCACGGCCGGACTGGAACCGCGCGCTCTCTCTCTCTTCTTACGGCCTTTGCAATCGCCCGGGAGTCAATGGCATTTTTCTACGTATGTAGTTCACTTGCTTGGCCGCCAGGGCGCACAACCACCTCACCCCACTTCACCCTTACTTCACCCACTCTGATAGTCCCTCGAGCTGCTTGGCGCTGGTGTTCGAGCTTCGTAGGTTGTTGTTTTGGCAACGGTTTATTGAACTTCGCTCCCATTTAGGTCACACTACCGACAGGCAGTGTCAGTCAGCAAACTGCGCTTCCTTTGCGACATGGACGGGACCTCGAGGAAGGACAATAGGCTATAATATGCAATGTGCGAAAATTGTACAGACTACTACACCCTCGTCTAGAGCAGCTGACCGACTTCATGCGGCCTATGAAATGATGATGCAACCACGGCAATAGATAGATTGGGCCTGCTTTTATTTCACGAGAGTGGACGAGTCCATTTACAGCCAAAGCTCCTCCATGTAGAAGGGGTCCGTCTCCTCCTGTTCTTGAGTTGCAACAGAAGTCCCGGAGGTAAAGACGAGTATAGTTTTTTCCGCCAATTGCATCTCGCCGTCTCTGCCCACTACTTTACTCCCTGAATCTCTCGGAGGTGTGCGTCAAATCTTCACCGTTTTGGGCTCATCTAGAAGCGCATTAGGTAGTGGCTGAAGGTCTAAACGTAAGGATCTGGTGTCAAAGGCTATAAATATCTCGGCCGCAAAGTTGTAGACAGTGCTGAGATACACTGTCAGGCGCGCTCGCCGCCGGCGGCAAGCAGGCCTAGCCCGGGTACAGTGAACCCCTATATTCTAGTTCACTGCGGCCCAGGAGTAGGTGACAGCGCCCCCCGCGAATTGCGGCGGGGAGGTGGCGATTGCCCCAACTGCCAAAGGCCGTAAGAAGAGAAAGAGAGTGCACGCTTCCAGTCCGGCCGTGGCAGTGGTAACTTCTCTTAAAGCAAACACCTAAAACAAATGGCATCTGGCGCGCGCGTTCGTCTGACGCTTTATTTTCGGTTGTTTACTTCAAATCTTTTATACGGTGAAGGCGTGCGCGTGTGGCGCGTGGAACACCAATCCCTGAACATTCTCCTTGATGCTTGGGTATTATAGTTAGACAAAATGGTCTATTGGCGACGTGAGCGATCGAAAGCGTCGCTGTGGTCGGCCCATCCCAATTGGCCGAATGGTGACCATGACGTCAGCAAAGGATGTCTCATCGACGGAAACAAGAGGAATGCAAGAACTTCAATCTTGACGGTGTTGGCAAGGTGTTGCTTTCAGAGCGCTATGATTTTCAGGGCTTCCACCATGCCTATTACAAAACCATCCAGACACGTTGTTCACAGTGATGCAATGACGTCACGAAAGGTAACCAAAAACGAGGGGTGCCACCGAAAACCTCTCGCGGCTAATAGAGACTATGCTAAAACAAATGGGATCTTGCACGCGCGTTCGTCGACGCTTTATTTGGGGTTATTTAATTCAACCCTTTTATACTGGGAAGACGTGCGCATGCGGCTGGCGTCTGCGGCAGTAACTGGTCTAAAGCAAAAGCCTAAAACAAATGGCATCTTGCACGCGCGTTCGTCAACGCTTTAGTTTGGTTATTTACTTCGAATCTTTTATACGGGGAAGGCGTGCGCATGCGGCGTGTGTGGCGGTGCGACGTAGAGTTTTGGATTGACGCATGCAGAAAGATCCACGGAACCTAGCCATAAACAGCTTTGCTGTAAAAAGTACAACCGTGCTTGACGACGAGCTTCCCGAGTTCTTTTTGCAACGTGCACTCCGCACTATGCTGAGCGCGTGCTGAGCGAGCTCCGAGTTCTTTTGCAACGTGCATTCTGCACTACGCTGAGCGCGTGCTGACGACGGGCTTCCCGAGTTCTTTTACAGCGTGCATTCCGCACTATGGAGATTGCAGGTCTTGGCAGCCCATTAATGTGGGCTCCTTCTGAGCATGCGCTCTAAACATCGCCCTCAAATGTGGAGTCCAGTGAGTACTTCATATAATCTCGTTGTCGATCAGAAAAAAAAGGAAGTTATCTCATACCCTACCGTGGAAGCCTCATGATTTGGTTTACGGTCACGTGTCTAGTGGCCTAAATTGTACAACATGGCGGCAGCCAAGGGGATCACCTTTGCCTGGTGAACGGGATGTCAGTTAATCGCTCTCGCTCCTCTACCTCCTTGACTAGATTCAACGCCTCAAGAAAATCGAAAGTGCTGAATTCACCAACACCTCTTGGGTATGAGTCTCTTATTCTGCGTGGTGGCGTCTGGCGTCCCATGGAACACCTGGCGTCCGGCCGATAATTTTTTCTTTCTTTGAACGCGTAATTCGGCGTTTTCTTGGCTCAGGCTCTTAGCGTCTTCGCAGAATTATTACAATAAACAGTGGAGGCTCAGCTGGCGCTAGTGTCTACGGGACTTCCGGTTGCAAATTGAAGCAGACAGCATGCAGTCTAGATTTCCAGCCTCCCTGTGTATTCCTATGGGAAAACGCGCGTGAATTTTGTCTCTTCGCCGGAAAATAACATGAATAACTTTTGTCATATTGGTTATACCGGATAGTATGCACCTTTATTGGTATTGTGAAAGTGCAATTGCTTTAGCTACAGCATTTTTCTTTACCACTGAACGATGTTAAACTTCGCTCTATTTCAGGCCCAAACCTCTGTTTCAAGGCCGGTATGAGAAAACGAGCGACGTTGATTCTAAGCAAACTAACGATCGAAAGGAATGTAGTGTGTGTTCAAGGTTCGCTAGCATTTCGGTGGTGCTTATATTGCTAATATGCCCGTCCTGTCATTGGATGAAAATGACTCCGTCGTGCATCTTTACGAACGGTTAAAGAAACATTCGAACGCAAAAATAAAGGCTCGTGAGTTACGAAAGGTGTGTCTTTTTATTGTTTCCATGTCGGACAAGTTTTTATCGGCGCACCTGCTCTCGGGCTCTCATTTGCAAACATTTGGAGTGTGCGTGTGAGTGATTTGAACCCAGAACAAGCATCTTCGCACATATTCGTGAGCCGAAAGAATAAACGCAGCCCGCCATTTGTTGCAAATCTTGACCATATTACGTGTGCTTTCAATTTTATTTTGATCGTCTGCGTGCACAAGTGAGGTGCAGATCCGGTGTTGCTGCGTAGTCTCTTGCCGTCTCTCTTGGTTTTCTCCACATGTCCTTCGTTCGTTTGGTACGAGCAATACCGTAACTGAACGAA
>JAZHYW010053383.1:0-16714 GCA_037355805.1 Ixodes ricinus | reverse complement strand
GCATTTATTTAGTTGACGATGGAAAAGCGACTAAAATTGTGTTGTGTGCATGCTTAGATAGCCCGAAATCAGTCAGCCACAATAGTGTTTGGTGTTTCCGCTGTAGGGGACAAATTTAGCCAGTGCAGTAGCACTTCTAGCTTGAGGTCTTTAACTCCCATTACGCAATTCCTCGACTCGGCCATCCACGCTGTGTGGTTCCACGCACCTCGCCCTCTCTCCTCCCCTCCTCCTCCCCCTCAAGACAAGTTCCCGGTGCGAGCCGTTGTTGAAGAACTTCGGCAAGGACAACCTAAAGTCGTTAGAGGCTGACGAGACTGGGGTGGTTTTTGTTTTTTTCGAGGTGGGCGTCTTTGGAGATAAATGAATGTTGCCCTTCCAAAAGCTTTTGAAAAAGTTAAATCGCGATCGTTCAGGTCCTTCGGGTCAAAGGTGAAGCCGCCTTGTTCGTCGTTGAGCCTCCCGTCACTCCAAGGGTTCCGTTGGCAGTTCTGCGAGGCAGTGCCTTTCCGCGTTCTTTACGGTGAAAACCCATAAAGATGGAGTTTCTCTCAGACGCTTAGCGTCTGAAAGAGGTTGTTGGCAGAAGCCTGTAGGTCGCTTCTTGCAAAAACATCTGTCACGCATTCACTTCCCCCAACCTTTTAGAATGTCTAACTCACTCGAACTGATTTCACGCATCAGTCACTTTCATTCTTTTTCCTGGTCACACTCTATTCTTTTTTTTTTTTCACTCGACATCGAAGGCATGTATTTCAGCCTAGATCCAACTGGCCTACTCTTTTCATTTTCTGGCGCAATTTCTCTGGTGGTTCTGTTGAAGGGTTTGTTAACCTGCTCTCTCTTTAGCTCCAGTCAACCTTAGTCGAAGATGAGGGAAAGATCTATCGCCAAAAAGAAGGGCATTTGCATGGCTCTTCTCTTGCCCCTGTTCTCAGCGAGATTTTTCTTTTATTCGTTGACAGTGCTATTATGGCAGATATGAAAAACTTCTAACCTGGCCACCTTGTTTTCAGATACGTCGGTGATTACCGTAATCATTCATCTTGACTCAGTCTCCCCTGAAAGTGAAAGACGCCTTCTCCGCTTGCTCGTCTGATCTCACCTTCTCGAAGGAAGAACTTTCAAATAAAGCAACAACAGTGCCTCGATTTACGGCTTCATGCTAGCTCCTCTGGTCTCTGCTGGACTGTCCAGCAAAGGTTCATTTAAACAGCTCTTCCTATACACGAACTCAACTCTCCTACGTCACGCCGCGGTGGTGGCGCGTCGGGCGCACTTCCGGTCTGGGGCGGTGGGCAGAAGTCGCCGTGCAAGACATGCATTCCTGTGTTCTTTTGAAAGAAACCAGACAAAAAACCTGCCTTCTCGTCAAAATGCTGCGACGGGGGCTGTACCAAGAAAGTCTGGAAAGGTTTGAAGATCAGTTTTCATGTGTTTCTGCCACCTCCATTCGTCCGGGAACGTGGATAGTAGCCGTGAAAAGGGCAAACCAGACGCTGTCGAACTACGATTGCTTGTGCGGGCAACACTTTGTGGTCGCCAGATGTATTTGTTTTTTGTTTTCAACATGAACGAGAGAAAACCGCCAAGTTGTCCGGACCACCCACGGGTTCAGTGCGTCTTCAAATTCACACGGCCGCCTGATCGTTCGAACTTTCGTCTGCTCTTTCAGACTTGTCTGATTTTTGTCGTCTGCTCGTTCAAACAAAAGCGGCCCGTAGACCAAACTTTGACCCGGTGATTGCAATAAGAAGTAATTGCAGGCCTCAAAAAACTTAAGTAGGCTCGGTGCAAACAGTGGATACAAGATGTTGATCATTGGTACCAGTGGCCATCAAACGACTCGTTACGCTTGGTCAGTTCCCGCTTCCGATTTTCAGTATCGACGTCGATCATCGCCGCTACCTTCTACACTTTAGCAACACAAGCGACGTCGCGACCGAAAATAGCTAGAAGAATCTCATTATGGTTTTGGCGTCCATTCTGCGGCGTTCATGCGAATGAATCGCCGCACGTCAAATTATTTACGCAAAGTTTAGCGGCGTAACGAGCCTTGATAAATTCGCTGAGGCGATTAAAGTGGTAAGACATTGCTATGAGGACGTAGAATCGACAATTCCAACGCGAAAAAGAGTATGCAGACTCACACAGACGCCGACAACGTGACATTCCAATGGTTTGTTGACGCGGGACGCGGTGCTTCTTGCCCGCACTTCATTGCGCATGCGTTCGAACTGTCGTCTGCTCTTTCAAACTTGTCTGTTTTTTGTCGTCAGCTCGTTCAAACGACAGCGGCCCGTAAACCAAACGTTGACCCGGTAATTGCGATAAGAACTAAGTGCAGGCTTCAAAACACTTTTAAAGGTTGGTTGGGGTAAGTAGGCTAAGGTGTAAACAAAAGATACAAGAAGATGTTGTTCATTGTTACCAGTGGCCATCAGCGACTTGTAATGCCCGATTCTACTTGCGGTTTTCAGTATCGACGTCCACCATTTCAGCTACGGTCCACGCTTTTGCAGCCCGAGCGACGTCGCGACTGAAAATAGCGAGCAGAATCTCATCGTGGGAGTCAGGCTGTAGCGCCCATTCTGTGGCGTCCACGTGAAATGAATCGCCGCTCGTCACATTATTCACGCAAAGTTTTGCCTCGTTAATTTTGCTGAAGCCGCTCAAGTAGTCAGAGATTGTTAGGAGGACGTAGAATCAACAATTCGAACGCGAAAAAGAGCACGGGGACTCCCACCGGCGCCGACAACAACGCAATTCAATGGTTTGTTTATGGGCGACGGCGGGCTTCTTGCCCACCGTCCACCGCGCATGCGCGGCGCCGGTGGCGTCCGCTAGGGGCGCTCCGGTTTGTTTGTAAACATGAGTTGGTGTATATTAGTGTTCACTCGAAGTCGGTTAAACGTGGTACCATCAGATCGCTGTTTTCATAATCCTTTGCAAAGTCCTGTCATCATTATTCAGAAGTTGGTTTTAAAACTCAACATCAAAGATAAGGCCGGGTGCCCCGTCGACCTTCCTTGCTCCGTCTTAGTTTGTTCTGATCCTGAATGCCACCACTCTGCCTCCAAAAGAAAGCCCAATTTGCGGTCATCCCTTACGTTCACAATTCCACTCATCGGTTAAACATCGTTACATGACGGTTCGACACAAACGCCATGTTTTCTTGCCGTATGCGCCCCATCAAATTTTCCAACAAGTGAACTATAACCGGATGCCAAGTTGCTGCACCATTCAAACATAATAAGAAGTTTATGCCATGCAAAGAAAAGGTGTACTTCTATTTCCTTGAGCTGCGGGAGCCAATATATAGGTCAGACTGGCAGCTTCACAACTCACCGACTTTGGGAACGTTGCATTGAAGTTTCAAGGCCTCACTTGATTCCTACCATCCCATAGTCATGCACGCCCCACGAACTGCAAGATCCGTTTTTAAGAGACAAGAATCCTAGAAGGGGGGAGGATAACAGCAGATATGGCCGGTAGATTATAAACTATAGAGTCATTCGCCATCAACACCGCAAACAACAACGTGTCTAATCTCTCGCTGTTTCTGACGGAGACTGAGTAGTTAAATTTCTCAAATCAAAGACTACTTTGCCGACCTGACTTTACATTTTATCTTATCGTCTCTTGCCTCCAATTACTCTGTTCTTAGTTTCTTTTCCATTCCTCGATTTTCCCGCCTTTAATCGGTGGCTCGCTTTTAGAATTCCCTATAGACCTTTCCGAAAATCGCCTTCTGCGCGCTGCCATCTTTGTCTGCTGGGCTGTGGAACACGTTCTGAGCATGCGTTGTAGCTCTAGTTGTGCGTCATATCAGGCACTGCGCATGCGTCCACAGCTCAGTCAGTCGGCATTTTTCGCCCGGGTGATAAGCGCTGGAAAGGTCTATAGGTCCGTCGCTAGGTGGAGAGATGTGGTTGTGTTGTTTTTGTCCTACGTGTTTATTCGTTCCTCAATCTTGACCCGCATCAACTCGCTCTTCGTCCATCAACATGACGATGCGCATCGAGATTGAAACGGATAGGATTAGGTACTGAACCGAGGATCTCTGGTTCTGCAGCACTAGCTTTCGCTCCAAGCGCTCTTAGCTGCGGTGCGTTGACAGTGAGCCACTGATTCTTTTTTACGATGGAGCTGCTAAGAGCTAGTCTCTCCAGTATCGTGTCCATGGACAAAAAAATGTCGACACAAAACTTCAGAGAGCTACCTCCATCATGAGCGACGGCAGCAACCAGACAACCGGCTTGCGCGGTTGTCTGGTTGTCGCCGTCGTTCATAGATGGCGGTAACCTTTCCAACCTTTCCGCTCTGGTTTAGAGTGGAGAGGCTAAATTTCTTTAGGCGTCGTCCTTGAGGTCGTTCAGAAATCATTCTTAAGGTCGTCCTAGTCGTCGTCCCTGAGGTCGTCTTAATGCTGTCGTCCTCTAGGCGTCGTCCTCGAGGTCGTCCTAGAAGTCGCCCTCTAGGCATCATGCTAGGCTTCATTAAGGTAACAAATTCGCTGGTCCTCCACCTTCGGGTGAAGTAGAAAGGCTCTACATCCTTTTTGTCATTATCGAAAAAAAAGAAAGAGCATTCAAAATTTGTTATTATGCTTGGCAACAACATTCTGTGGCTATGCAAGTCAAAACTATGGGCGCAGGTGCGCCCGAGCACCTTGAGTGTTGGTCAAAGCTGTGCAGGTGCACTCTTCACTTCTTTTGAATAGACACAGATAGTTGTGCTCGAGCATAAAGATTGCGAGGACAAATAACAAAAAAAAAAAAAAACTAAGTCAACGTTTAAAAAAATTAGCAAACTTGCGAGGTAATATCGCAGTGTATAAGACATAGAGTTATTACAATAAACGCTAGAGGCTCAGCTGGCGGTAGTGTCTACGGGACTTCCGGTTGCAAATTGAAGCAGACGGCATGCAGTCTACATTTCAGCCTCCTGTGTATTCCTATGGGAAAACGCGCGTGAATTTTGTCTCTTCGCCTGAAAATAACATTAATAACTTTTGTCACATCGGTTGTAACGGATAGTATGTACCTTTATTGGTATTGTGAAAGTGTAACTGCTTTAGTTACAGCATTTTTCTTTACCACTGAGTGATGTTAAACTTCGCTCTATTTCAGGCCCAAACCCCTGTTTCAAAGAAGGTATGTGAAAACGAGCGACGGTTCTGACAAACTAACGATCGAAAGGAATGTAGTGTGTGTTCAGGTTCGCTAGCATTTCGGTGGTGCTTATATATTGCTAATATGCCCGTCCTGTTATTGGATGAAAATGACTCCGTCGTGCGCATCTTTACGATCGGTTAAAGAAACATTCGAACGCAAAAAATAATGCACGTGAGCTACGAAAGGTATGTCTTTTTAATATTTCCCATGTCGGGCAGTTTTTATCGGGCACCTGCTCTCTGGCTCCCCTTATTTGCAAAGATTTGGAGCGTGCGGGTGATCCTCGAACCATTTGAACCCAGAACAAGCATCTTCACAGTACTTATTTATTTGCAAATCTGACTATATTATCATGACTTTCAATTTATTTTGATCGTCTGCAAGCACAAGGAGTTACTTATCCAGTGTTACTGCGTAGTTCTTGCCGTCTCTCTCGGTTTTCTACATGTCCTTCGTTCGTTTGGCACGTATATCCCCATGTTGGAAAGCGTCGACGCCGTGTTCGCGCTAACAGTGTCCGATATTGCACAAAAATACACGTACGAAGCCGTTTTAGCACCGTTTTTAATGCGATGAATTTGAAAGAAAAACGCCGTAACTGACCATTTATTTCGTCTGCGTGACTGAGAAATGTTCCAATGTGCCTAGTACGTGCAGAGCGCGGCACTGTTAGCGCGAACAAGCGATCGCCGGTTTTTCCAGTTTTTCTTTTTAAAACCAAGGGATGTCATCCAAGTTAATATTGCTACGGAAAGAGCTCATTTAGTTCTAAAATGTAAGCGATAAAATTTCGTGCTCGCTAATACTACTTAAAAGTAAAATGCGAAAATGCGCCGATGTCGTGTTCGTGTTAACAGTGTCGCGATGTGTACAAGTTATTCGTGATATTTGCTCTTATAATCGAGCGCAGAGAGCAAATGCACTCACTTTTTCCCATAGGAATACATTACCGGAAGTCAAATTTAGACTGCTTGCTGTCTGCTTCAAAATGCAACAGCACACTAGCGCCAGCTGAGCCTCTAGCGTTTATTGTAATAACTCTATGGTATAAGAAACTTGCAATGCTGTTTGGTTTAGCGCAATCTAGCGACTGAAGCGAAAAACATTGGTTATACCTCGAAGTGGCGGCTGCATATTGTTCAAGCGTGAGCTACTACTTTGGTGGTGTCGCTTAGCCTAGCGTCTAAAGCAAGAAATACTTGTAGGCCAGGAAGCCGGGGCGCATAACATGCTAGTAGGGCGGAAGCCAAGGCCCTGCGGGCCAATCGGAACAACCGAGTGAGGCACATGACAACGTGTCGCCGGATCGTGCTTTTACTTCCGATGAGTGTCAGGCTTTTCGCCGAGTCATGCTCCAATTCTAATATATGTGCGTCGCTTTCGTATACGTAGCGCATATCGAAGCCATGGAACGCAACGCAGGGTGTAGCGTTTACCCTTTGTCAAGTTACAATCGAGACAGGTAAAATTGCGAGCTCATCACTCTGCTGGCGTTGCCTGACTGTTTCCGGCTGGCTATACAACGCGTCACAGTAAACCCTGGAAAGTGAAGACTCGTAGAACAATATACGGGCAAGGTATGCTTAAAATAAGCTGACCAGAATTTTATATAGATCAGATATGGACAATATTGAGCTGCAAGATATGGCATTCAAAACACTAAGGAGCTGTTTTAGCTCCCAGACAACCTTTGTTGGATACAAAAAGAAAGAAAAGAAAAAAGATTGTGTGATATTGAAGAGATTAGTTGCCCGTGAGCGTCGCTATGTTGATCGCTAATCTATTTCAAGCGTTCTTATATCTTTTTTGATTGGCGCGCTTGTGATGCCGATTTGTATGTGACTATAGACCGGCACAACGTTTACAAACAAGTCAACGTTTGGCCAAAACAAATAGGGGCGCTGCACTCTCGCAGAAACCAGATTTGCGCGTGAAAGGAACCTTGTGCGCATGCGCAGTAGCAACAACAGCGCCACCACGGCGACGTGACGTCAGAGCCGTGTGTCGGTGTATATATATTTTTTTTTTATGCTGGAACTTGAAGTGTCTGTCGCTGTTTCGTTATTTTCTTACGAACGCTATTTTTAAGGTTTGTCTTTAATGCTGTAAATTGAACTGCCGGTAGATTTGTTATTTTTCTTGTGCTGCACAAATGCTGTCCAGCTATCCGTGTGATAGTTTTTTCCACACGCTTCCAGTAACATGCACCTCGTGCCTGATGCAAATAACCAAATCAAAGCAAATTAAATACTGTTGGTACGTAGCGATTTACGTGAGAAAGAATGTTAGGTAGATTGTCTTTTATAGCCACTCTGTCCGTCCGTCCGTCCCTTCCGTCCGTCCGTCCATGCATTTCACGCTAAATTTGGCGGAAACATGGATGTTACGTGCCCTGACATTACGACCCCTAATACCTATTCAGTTTCCCCAGAAATATTTGGCGGGAAAATTAACGCCGCGTGACTCTACATACCAATTCACTTTCCCGCTAAATTTTACGAGCAAATTAATGTCACGTGACCTGGAATAACTAGACCTGTACACCAATACAGTTCTTCCGCTAAATTTAGTGGGAAAATTGATGTCACGTGACTTGACGTCATGGAACCTATACATCAATATGAATTTCCACTAAATGTAACGAAAAAATTTAGTCACGTGACCATTTTATCAAGTCAGTTGCCCTGCTGAATTTGGCAGTAAATTAATAAAAAAGAAAGGTAGGTTCTTCTTCACACTATGAAATATCTGTTAATTGCGTTCGAAACAAATTTAATCGTTTGATCCTTGGACACTGCATTTCATTCGTATTAGGACTTTGGAGATTTTTTTAAATTTCGTTTAGCAACACTTCCAGTTGTAGCTACCCCAATTTTAATATTCAGTGCCAGAAATACGTTTGAGATACTTTTTACAAATACCTAGAGAAAATCGGTGGCAAGTCTCTGCACTGGACGAATGGCCCTTCTACAATAAAGACGCCCCACGCTAGTTTAGAGCAGAGCAGAATTTGCCCAACTTCCCCGTTTTCAGACATACTCCAAAGTGAAATCTCCGATGTATAAATTAATTTGTAAAAAAAAAGGGAAAATCATGATTTAGGCGATGATGAACAATTGAGCAGACTGCTGGTGTCAATCCGAATGTAGTCCCAACGTCAAGCCGAAGATAAAAAAAAGCTTTTCCTCTATTTAGGTAAAAAAATACCAAACATTTACCTCAGTATTCCACAGTGGACAACGACTTTGCATAAACTTCATCGTAATAAGAGAAGGTTCGCGCTTTCTTGACTATTATTGCAATGATGATATTTAGCGACACATTACAATTAGGCTTAATTTCATAAAAATTTAATTCATTGAACGAAAAAAAGGGGTTCGACATAGACGACTTTCGCAATGACGTCCGTTAAAAAGAAAATTTCGGTACATTATTGTAATGGCTCCTCCTTTTCAGACGCGTTCCCTCATTTGCAAGATCTTTCCTTCGGATATTCTCTCGGAGAAACTACGGAGCTCTTGGGAATATTGCACATTTCACTTAGAAATTTCTGGAACAGCAATCTGTTCTGAGCTCAGTGCTTCCCCCAGATTACGCCAGGGTGTCAGCCGGGAGTTCTCAATCACAGTCAATGCTGTCTAGAATCACGTTCATCGCCAGTACTTCTATTACATGTGGAAACGTCTTTGTAAGTTCTTTATGAAATTCCGTTTTTTTATTGAGCCGTACGTGCGTAGCAATCTTGAGTGACTATTTCATCTCGTTTGAAACGCTCGATAAGAGAACGCGCATAGAAGCAGGAGTGTTTAATACGGACAGAACAAAGTAGCATACACAGCCGCGTACGGAAATTAAATTGTACATATTCTCTTTATGTTGTAACCCCGTAGAGACAAAAAAAGAAGTGCGATGTCTCCTTAGCAAGATTGCACTAAACAACGGCGCACAGTCATAGAAATTCCGCCGTCCCAAAGCACGAAAATAAAGAAAACAGTTTCCCGGGGATTCAGGAACGCGTCTAGCGCGAACCTTAAACGGCTGGCGTTCCCCGATTAATATTCATGGCGCGTTAGGGAATTAAGGAAATGAAGCAAGTGTTCTAGACAGTCCGGCAGATAATTATAACCGGGAGAGGAGGAGACTTTTCCCTTTCCACCTTTCTTTTGTTCTAACCTCTCGAGTTTTTGTCTTTGGGTTTTGTGCTTTTATTTTTTTTTTCTTCTGCGGGGCAGTTCTTGCTTTCAGATTGACTAGGTCTTTCGCTGATACGTCGATGTTAGCAATCCACGTGATTCTGAATGGCGTTTTTTTCACAAACGCAAATGCAGCAATGTTTTTGTTTTTTCTTAAACGTCTGGCATAGGTGCAACCGAGTGTTGACATGGCGGATTGGCAGAATGCCAATGGCTAAACAATCGCGCTAGAAGACTTACACCACTGTTTCTTTGCGAGGTTTCTGTTCTGCTAGGACTGAGTCCATTACCTATAGCGGCGACCAAAACTGTACTCCAAAATGCATTTCCTTTTTTTTTAGAGTCGAGGGAGCTGTGAATATTTGTTTCCTTTTCTTTTTGCGCTGCCAGAAGAAGTACCTTCTTGTGCGCCCAGTTGGTGGCGCTCTGGTCCTACGGGTCAGGATTTCTGGAGTAGAAAGAGGGAATTCCAGTATTTTCCGGGTTTTCAAGAAAAGTATACTTTATTACAATTGTAATTACTATTAGCCACAAGGTATTGAAATAGACTCGAAATTAATTGCACAATACCTAAATTAACAATTACTTTTTATATCCGTCTCTTCAGTAACGTTCTTACTGATGATTGTTACATGAAAGCATACTAGCTCGCGTGTCCGCTTTGCAGGTACATCTGTAGCTTGTAGCTTAGTTTTCTAAATATATTTGAGAGATATATATTTCTCAAAACCTCCTAGTTCATTTAGCTCTAACATAAAGAGCCGTATATATTGATTTACGATACTTTCAGATTCACAGACATGCTCGCAAACTTCAAAGCCCAGCCACGTGTATTCGTCGCTTTGAAAAGAAAAAGCAAAACACGCAAGAACTTGAAATATTGCACTTGCCAGAACCTTTATATTGTTACGCTACTATACTCTCATACGTTCGTCCGTCCGTCCACTCATTTTCCGCTAAATTTTGCGGCCAAATTGATATCATAAGACCCATACACTTATTCAGTTTCTCAGCCAAAATTAACGGGAAAATTGATGTCACCTGACCTGACGCCACGGGACATACAAATTCAGTTTCCCAGATAAATATAGAAAAAAATGGACGTCCCGTGACCTACACACCAATTGAGTTTCCCCGCTAAATTTGACGGGAAAGTGGCGCCACATGACGTCCCCCGACGTCACGTCACCTATATATACACTTTGGGGAAATCGACGGCACTTGACCTACACGTCAACTCAGTTTCTCCGCTAAATTTAGCGGGAAAATTCACGTCTTGCGGCCAAACACTCAATTCAGTTTCCCCGCCCAATTTAGTTGGAAATCGACATCATGATAACCTATAAACCAATTCAGTGTACCCGCTAAATCTAGCGGGAAATTCCACATTTTGTGACCAAGGCACTAATCCAGTTTCCCGCTAAATTTAGCAAAGGGAAATCGACGTCACGTGACCTATACAACCATTCAGTTTCTCCGCTAAATTTAGTAGGGAAAATACGTCACGTGACACACACATTCTCTCGACAAATCTCTCAACAATTTTCTATAATGGATTTAAGGCATTAGGGGACTTTGGAGGCGAAGATCGCTGCCAATTTAATAATAATGTTTTGCGCATAAGATTGCGAGCAGTAGCATCTTGAAATATTCGTACAAAGAAGAAAATGAAACCGCAGAACGATAATATACCAATAAGAACGTGTTTCGATGTGGTTGAAGATGCTACAGAGCAGCGTAGTTCATTTTCAATGTCTGTGATCGGTTCCTAAAGAGGTTCTGTCAAGAAACAAGACTCACCAAGTTGGGTTAAACTAGTCCTCGTTTCCAGTAGGACCTAGCGTTCCAGGTAGGAAGTGCTTCTCAACGTTTTCGTCCTGCTGTCACAGGTCATATTGTCACGAATGACAATTGATGAGGCGATAATAACTGTGCTCAAATAATAAAAATGGAAACAGAAGAAAGCAGAGCGTCGCGGGCGTCGAAGTCAGCATGACAGCAGAGTCGAACGCTAGGGCGAAAACTGACTTTGCCTCGCCACGCAGAAGCCTCTTGCATGTACACGCGTGGGCTTCTGGAATAATTGGCGTAGAATGTTCGACGCATGGAACATTCGGACCTAGAATAAACAACAATGTTCTCGAATTCACCAGAAACATTAAACCGAAAGAATAAATAAAAGACGAGTAACTCCCAGTGAATCGAGCCCTGTCTCTTTGCGTGGTGGGCAAGCACGATAACCGTTAGTCCACGGCATGCGCTGCTATACTTGGCTAGCTTCGCGCGCGGCAATATGAACCAAATTCTTCGGTATAAATTTGACGTTTCAGTTTTTGGGATAGAGAAGGGTTGAAGGAGGCGTGTTGCTTTCTTTTTATCTTTTCATTCAAAAGGCTTCTGAATTAGGGTCACCCTCAGGATCGACCGAATAATAAGCCTTAAGAATTGGGTTGTGTGTAACAGCATAGAACTTGGTCTGCCTCAACGGGTGACGGGTCTCTTAGCTGTAGATGGGCAGTTTAGCCAGTGCAGTACAACCGCTGCCTGGGGTCGTTAACGTGCACCACGTAGTAGTGATACACGACCGCACGCCGGTACGATGCTCATCCAGATCGAAACGAGCAGGGGTGTGGATTGAGCCCAGGATCCTAGGCTCTACAGCGCGAGCTTTCGCTCCACGTGATCCAAGCTAGTGTGCGCTAGCCCACTCGGCCACCGATTCCCACAATAATAAGCCTTAAACGAAGAAGACAGATTTGGAAATTGGAAGTAGCTAATTATCAAGCCAAAGTTAAGCTCCCTTGATACGATATTTTAACATCTGACTTACAAATACACTTTCGTCTTTTATATATAAAAAAAGTATGCGTTAGTGACATGTGCATGTGCTTCGTTTCCTGCAGTGCTTGTGATTGTGAAATCTGGCTTCGAACTTTTTCAGTTTTATCGCCATTTCTTTTCTTTCTTTATTTTTGCGTTGATACAGTTCTCATGAAGGATGATCACTTTTCTTCTTTTATGTACTGACAAGGTATGACAGTAATGACTATTAATAGGACTGGGCGTCGATTAAAACTTTAAAACCGATTATTGCCACCCTTTACTTTTTAATTATTCGATTAATCGGTCTCGTTCATTTTCATGCATAAAATAGATACGTATATATATCAAACATGCATTTGTTTAATATGTGATAAACGACGCAATATAAATTTTTCATTTCAAATCAACCTCGAAGTGTAGTTGAAAACAGTTTAAAGACACTACACTCAACAGCTGCACGAGGCCAAGAGGTTGGTTGATATTATCCGGCAAGAGCGACCTCTTTGATTGTTCACAATAGTCTCTGCTGCGGCTAAAGGGACACTCCGAACAGCGTCGACGTAGCCGGGACATGTGTGACCTCCTGCAAACGTTCGAGTTACAAATCTCGCCCTTACTTTAGGCTAAGATTTCCCCTACAGTTTGCCCTTCATACAGGTGTACTCACCCACGTCTGCGTGGTGAAAGCGTTGGAATTTTTCTTTATTTTGTTTCGTAAAGAATTTTATTGATTCACCGGTTAAAAAAACTAACTGCGATTAAAGATTTAATTGATTAATTGGTAGGTAAATCGATCAGTTGCAGCCCTAGTCATTGAAACGGTTACTCTTCAAGCCCTAATCACGGAACTAGTGGGATTACTAGATTTGAGAAATATTTAAATAATTACAAAACTACACAAAAATATTACCGGATTTAAAGCAAATTGACTTTTTGTAACGCATAAAGTGAATGTCCGGCCGACTGCAGGCATGCGAATGAACAGTTTTTACCGATACCGAGCAGCGCCAGAAATCATCTACAGAAAAGTGGAGCGATCGACATACACAAGCCCCTTGTGCCCCTGCAAAATGATGAAAAGTTGTGCTTTGAAATGCATAAAAAAGGCAGGAATTGACATCGCAAACGTAATTAAATGTGTTAACGCTAGTTAATTGTTTAAGATACATTTTCTTTACATAGAAATTGACAGTATGTTCGCTGGAAAATGATCTCCTTCCTCTATATCAGGGGTCTCAAACACGTGGGCCGCGGACCGCATGTGGCTCCGCGACTGGCTGGGACGCGGCCCGCAGGTAACCGGCTCCCAGCGAGTCCCGGTTCCCATGTCTCGAGCGCTAGAAATGGAATGCGCCATTGTGATCTCATCTCGTCGATTCATTTTCGCTCGAAAAGTAACCCTGCTATGTTAACGTGTTCACATAGTTTATGCTTATTTGTGTTTATTTGCCCTTTGTTTCACTTTATATTAATGCGAATAGCATTCTTTGGATACTTCACGCGCTTTTCGTCTATGTATCTATCTATCTATCTATCTATCTGGCTATCTAACCTCTTACGCCGCGGGTCAATAAATAAATAAAAAAGACCGGCGCCGGCTGGGATTCGAACCGTATGACCCTTTGATCAGCAGGCAGACGCGCTAACCACAGAGCTATGAAGGCAGTTATTTTTTTCTTTATTGCAGAGCTATGAAGGCAGTCATTCAACGCACTCTAAACGGTTGTTTATATCTTTACCATAGGACGCGCTTACAGCGCTGTCACAGCTACCGGTGCGCGCGCGTTCCATGCACGAGGGCTCATTCCGCTCTCGTGAGGCTGAGCACGGCCGCTAGCTCACCCTCTCCCGCGCTCGGGAGAGGGTGATGTAGCGGCCGTGCTCAGCCTCACGAGAGCGGAATGAGCCCTCGTGCATGGAACGCGCGCGCACCAGGTAGCTGTGACAGCGCTGTAAAGCGGTCCTATGGTAAAGATATAAACAACCGTTTAGAGTACCGTTGGTTGAGACTAGCTGAGACGCCAGAAAGTCTGGTCGGTACCATTTTGAGTGTTTGTGCGTATGGCGCGTGCTTTGTCTCGCCTTCCTAAGTGACACAAACGCACGTGCTGGGCTGCGGAGATCGTGCGCAGGGCTGTGAAAGTGTCAAAAAATTTAGAATCGCCTCAAGAGTGGGCTGGCGTATCTAGAGTGTGCCGGCCACCTGACGAACGCGCATAACTCCGCACCGTTTGATGCTATTCGCATTAACGTAGATAATCATTCCCAAAGGATGGGTTCTGCTGATTTTTTTGATTCCCAGCTTTTGTAATGTACAATAATTGCGGTACTAGGCTGCAAGCGCAGGCAATCCGTTGAAGGATGCATTCCGGCAGCGTGAACTTCGATCAGCAGGAGCAACTGGCAAAGAGAAAGCTGCGAGCTCAGGATTCTCGCCTTCAAAAAAATATCACAATTAAAAGACAAGTATTTGTTCGAGTGTTGTATTGTAGAAAATCTGCCCCCCCCCTCCCTCCACTGAAATGAGTTTGAGAATACTGCTCTCTATCTTATCTCGTTTGCTTCGGGCATTCGTTTAGCTCTTGTTGGCTGTATGCGTTTTCTTTTCATTTAAATATCATTCTGGCACCTCGACACAATGGGATGTTTAGGTTAGGCAAGCGCGGGCATGTGTTCCAGTCGGTGAACTACATCACAGACCGAGGCCGTCTAACTCATTTGATGTGCCTTTCTAGGGCTATTCACTCCGTTTCACTTATAGAAATGCACATAACTGGGAAAATTGTATTGGTGATATTTTGGAGCATCATGTACGTGACCTATTAAGTTCCGTCTATCGTGTTTGTTCAGGGTCAATAGTTTACCTGCCGCTACGAGCGAGATTACACGTTCCCCCACGGCTAGATGGCGCAAGCCGCTCTCCCTGTCGGGAGGATTCAGTCGTACGCATTCATCCATTCATTCGGTTCCAACTCGCGTGACACAAACAAAGCCCAAAATCGCTCTTAAAGGGTCGTGTGCGATGCCCCCAGTTTCACGATCTTGGAGCTTCGTATAAAATTTCGCGCGCTCACGCCTGAATTTCGAACCACGACCTCATCCACGTCTTCGAGTACGGCGAAGGAAAAAAAAAAAGGCGAGCCGGAACGACTTGGGAAGCGGCAATTGAAGCGCGCGATCCAGACGCCCTTCTCTGGAGTGCGCGAACGTGTCTTCGGCCCCACGTACGGAAGTCACGTTCGAACGCTTGCGCCGCTGCCGCAACGACTGGTCCGTCGTCACCTCGGCGCATCGATCTGACGCGAGGCGCTCACGCGATGCTTCCGTCGAGAGCGGGTCGTTAGGGGAAACCCGCGATTATCATCCTGAGACCCCCGGGGCGAATCGTAAGAAACACTCGCGCCGGACCAATAACGCCGAGGTCGGGTGCCGGCTGCAAGACCGGAACACAAACGAAACGAGTTGTTGAGAGTCTCGATCTCGGCGTGTTTTGACGCGGATATGGGCATAGGTATGCGCGTTGTTTACGAAGGGCTACCGGTACAACAGGGGCAAAGTTATGGGTCAGTACAAATGTGACGTCAATACGTCATTAGCAAGGAGTACATATCCCCCCTCCACCCCTCCACCCTCCTCCACCCCCCCCCCCCCCAGTTAAATTTTGCGGGCCCGTTTGTCTGCTAATGGACAGTATCTTATACTTCGGCTGCCCAAACCTATTACGTTAACCTAAAAATTGCCCTTCCAACAAGAACAAAACATTTCGTAAAAAAAAGAAAAAAACGGTATGTACCTTTCTTTATAAACGATTGGCAGCGACGTTTACCTTAAGTCCTATAATTCATTAATGGCATTATAGAAAATCGGTGCGTCATGGAACATATATGTTCCCGCTAAATTTAGCGGGGAAATTGAACGGTTGTTAAATTCACGTGACGTCGATTTCCCCTGCTAAATTTAGCGGGGCAAACAGGATGGGCATCTAGGACACAAGACGTATTGACGCATAGGTCACGTGCCGTCAATTTCCCCAAGGTGCATAGCTCACGTGATGTCACATGACGCTCTTTTTCCCCGCTAAATTTAGCGGAAAATGCAGAGAACGGACAAACGGATACACTCATTGACAGAGTGTCAAACCGGAACCGAACCGAACCGAAAACCGAAACAGAACCGTTATTTTATAGCCGAACCGGACTGAACCGAACCGAAATCTTCGCCGCCATCTTGGAACTGAACCGGAACTGAACCGGAACTGAACCGGAAAAATATAACGGTAACCGGTTCAAAAACGGTTCACGGTAATTTCTTTTTTATTACAAAATGAGTGTTTGAGAAGTAAAAATTGGCAGCTGCATTTCTATGTAGTGATCAAATTGTCATAAAATATAAATTGTGGGTTTTCGTGGCGCTCTTGTATTGGCACTACGATTAATCGTGTGTCACGTGGTCACGTGACGTCATGGTTTCAAGACAAGCTGTCAAATAATGTCACGTTACGTGGCCCCGTGGCGTAGTCGC